>LNAC01000724.1:122391-185852 GCA_002007465.1 Ailurus styani | reverse complement strand
CAACCCCCTGTGCTTTAAAAAGAGATATTCACAGAGTTAATTGTGACATAAAAAATTTTAGAAAATCAGGATTCAGTACTAATTACAGAAAATGAAAGTATCCCCAGCTGATATTAAAAAATCATATGTTCCTCTCAAATCATTACAAAAACAAAAGATAAGCAAAAAAAACACAAAAATTTAATGGAAGAATGATATAGAAAAGCAGAATAGGAAAAACATAAAAAGTAAGATAGACTCTATCAGTTATGAAATAAACAAATGGAATAAAATATCTGATTTTAAAAATATGTGCCTTTTACAGGAGTCATATTTAAGACAAAATAATTATGAAAAGTCATGATAAAGGAAAATTCTCACAGGCAACATAAAATGAAGACATGGGATAAGCTACTATATAGTCATACTTTTATAATGTCTTAAGAAGAATTAACGCATATGTAAACATACATAGCACACATAGTCTCCTGGGAGAATATAAAGTAAATGTTTTTAGTAGTTCTCTGGTGGACAGTTGACAAGTGCTTTTGCTCTCTTCTCTTTATTTCTTTATATTTTAGTCAGTAAGTAGTCTTCTTTTTAATATCAGCAAAAACTATTGTCAATATGTTATTTAAATAAATCACCATTCATCTTAAAAACCTTTAGTCCCAACCCATATTTCTCCTTGAATTCAAGGACTTCTGAAGTCTACTCCACTTACCAAATTTTCAGTCATTTTTCTGTCCTCTCTATTATATGAAAACTATCCCAACCAAATAGGTCTACCCTCTGATGTTTAGGCACTGTACATGTTCTTACCTTTAGCCAAACCCATCAAGGTCCATCTTTAGTTCCTCCAGGAGGTCTTTGAAATCCTACTTTTTGGAAATCATTCTCTCCATAAATTCGCACAGCGTTTTCTGTATTCATCTCACACTTGACTTAAGTATTCCTGACATAGTTTTTAAGTTTAGTAATTATGTTCCCTAAGTATAAGAGATAGGATTTTAAAAACAGGGAAATACCTTATATCTAACTCAGACCTCTACCTACAAAGGTCCTTAACAAATTTTGGTACTGCTCTTAGTAATGATGACATATATGTGAGCTAACATAAATCCATTACTAATATTTGAAAATAATTTCTATTGAACTAAGTCATATATATGTTTAATATCAGACAAATGGGGAATATGTTGGTTTTATGGAAAATTAGTATGGATCATATTAATTGGCTAACTGGATCTACAACACCCCACTCTTACTTCATCTTGCCAAGATCTGTCCATGTCCTTCTTCTTGACATATAAATGCTTCCACAGATCTCTTTTTGGGGTCTTAGCCACAGTAAGTAAAGGGAGTTTATACTTTGAATATCAACTACATAAGATGACCTGGTTAAATAATAATTGGTACAGAATAAGTAATGAAAGTGACCAGGTTAAAGAAGCATTGACAGTTATATCCCAGTAATAAAAGTAGAATGGTAAGACCAAGAAAAATTCCCTAACTCCCTGGTGCACTGTTACGCATAGTGCAAGGATTTTGGGGAAAAAAATCTTTCTTTGTTTTGCAACATTTCATGATATTCTGGCAAATAGATACTAGAAATGTCTTTTGTATGACTCCCCGATGCAGAAGATAACCAAATAATTTATGTAGATATTCTCCATATAAGAAGGTAAAATATAACTCCCACTCCTTGAGTGTAGCTGTGTTTGGTGATATGTTATCTAGGAGTAGAATATGGAAGGAGCAGGAGTGGAGAACAGTTTTACATTTGAGGAGACCTGAAAAACACTACTTGAGCCATGTGATCATCAGTATAAGTCCTATTGATTGAATGTGCCATTGTATGATGTGGTAAGAGTGACGTTTTACCTCGGTGGTCTTACTCCCCAAGCTCCTAACTTCAGTCTAACCACAAGAAAAATGACAGACAAACCCAAATTGAGGGACACTCTCCAAAATACTCAGTTAATATTCCTCAAAGCTGTCAGATTCATCCAAACAAGGAAAATCTGAGGAACTGCCCCTTCCTAGAGGACCCAAAGGATACATGATGACTAAATATATGGTGGAATCCTGGAACATAAAATAGACATTAGGGGAAAACTCATTAGATCTGAACAAATTGTGGACTTTCATTAATAATGTACCAATGTTGGTTTCTTAATTGTGACAATGTATTATAGTAATGTAGCATGTTAACAATAGTAGAAACTGGGGGTGGGGGGTCCTCTCTCTACTATCTTTGCAACTTTTCGATAAATCTAAATCTATTTTAAATCAAAATCTAAAGGTTATTTAAATTTAAAAATTTCTCTTGTACTGTCCACTACAAGGTAATATTTAATGTTTATAGAAAATACTCCACATACCTCGTCAAAAAAAGTGGAAAAGAAATAATTTTTGAGGGTGCCTGGGTGGCTCAGTGGGTTAAAGCCTCTGCCTTTGATCTCAGGGTCCTGGGATCGAGCTCCACGTCGGGCTCACTGCTCAGCAGAGATCCTGCTTCCTCCTCTCTCTCTGCCTGCCTCTCTGCCTACTTGTGATCTCTTTCTCTCTGTCAAATAAATAAATAAATAATCTTTAAAAAAAAAAAGAAATTTTTGATCTTTGATATGTAATACTCTTTAAATGAAAAGTGTGCTGGTTGAAGAAGAATGTATTCTAGAAAGTCATTCTATCACTCCAGCAAGATTGTGTTTTATGTATAGTCTTTGGTTTTAAAGAGTTGTAACTGCTACAAATACAGTTGAAATACATGTCTCCATAAATAAGAGGGAAAGTGGTTGAATCCCAATAAAACCTTACTATTAGAGTAATCTTATGGAGAATTATGGGCTATTCTATATCCTTTGGATGTCTTCATTCTGCTGTAGCTAAAGTATGACTTACTTCTGTTATTATTCTCTTTCACAAATAACAATATATACACATTCTGTGTGCTTTTCTCATCTGACATACCTAGTTCAGCAATGCAAGTTTACTTCTGCTGATTTGTACACTTTTAGTCATAGATGGTTTAATATTATTTTCCTCTCTACCTTTATATTACAGTTTCTGGTTTCTTCAGAAAAAAACTATCTTACAAACTTTTATTTAATGAGTCTTTTGTGCAACATTTAGATGAGGACAAGTCCTTTGTTACTAGGAAAGCTTATTTTGGAGGTGGAAGGTAATGTAGAGTTCACTTGTTACAAAAATCTTTATTCTTCAAGGGAAGAAACTGAGGTAGTGAGGGTTAAAGCATTTACCTAAGAGCACATACTTAATTGCAAAACAGGTCCTAGAAACCTGACTCCTACTATTCTGACACACTTCTCACAAAGAAGTATTTACAACAGTTATTTTCCCAATGTTTTGGATTTTAATAAAATTGTTTGAAACTCTAGTTCTCATAATTTCCAACAGAATATTTGGTGTTAATGTTTTGACAAATGGAGCAACCATTTTAAAATTGTACTGTGTTATTTGTGGATGATGATAGAAAATAAATGAATATGCTGTCTGCAGCAGGATAAAGGGATCCAGCTGGAGATAGTCCATGATCCCCAGAAGACCCTTCAGCACGGTCTGTAGTGCTGAATTAGTTATGTGTATATGTCTGCATACAGGGAGAAGACACAGATGAAAGATAATTGAAGAGAAAATGCAACCCACTAATTCTTGTCTTTTATTCATTTTTGTCCTAGAAATCTCCAGGTAACGTGGCCACTAGTTAAGGTAGCCATCTATCTGAATTATTTTTTAAATAGACAATAATTACTTATAACATATTAATATTTATATATTAATATACATTAATATATTAATATAATAGATATTAAATATATGAAAGGGAGGTAGATAAATCTATATATAATATATCTTATAGGCAAGAACAAAAGGGAGATTATTACCAAAAGTCAAATAAATAGATCATCAACTGATAGCTATGACAGATGGATATACATATATCTTTATCTGTATTCTTCCTCAGAAGCAGTTAAATCCTAGCATCACTGTCTGTTTCCATTAATTTGCATATTTGCCTTAGGAGTTTAGGGATATTTATGGCATCTCTCTGGATTTGGTCGCCAAAATCTTCAAACTTATAGAAGAGAAAGAAGAGACAGCTCTGAAGAGATGCTTTGGGACTTAGGATCAGTTTGCTGATTCCTTACAGGGTTATCAATGTCTGCAAAGCAGGGTGCTCATTCTGAGCTTGCTAAACAGCAGAGAGCACAGAGCAGCAGAACCATGGAAGGAAGATTTGAACAAGAGGTTCTTAGAGATGCTAATTGGCAGCCCCCATGTCATTCCTGAGACTGTGACTCAAGCATCACCCAGAATGGAGCCCACTGATGAAGACACAGAAACAAGCTTTGGCTGTTAAGTCTTAACCTGAGGTAACACCTAGAGCAGCTAGAAATCCCTTTAACTCTGAAGTCTTCATGTCACAACTCCAGTGATGTATAACACTACATAGATGAAAATAAGGAAAGGTGGGGCCTTGCTTCTTTCTTGAAGAAAATTTTCTTCTAAAGAAGGGCAAGCCTCTACCATGGTGAACCCTGTAAGACAAGAATTAGAAAAGGAAGTAGCTTCACGTCAAATGAAATAAGAGGTACTTGTAAAATGTTTTAGCAGTAGGTAGTAGGTATTATACAACAAGGGAAATGGTATTTAAGCTTACCTTATAATACAAAATTGTTAGTCGCTTTAAGGCTATCTGTGTAGGGCGCCTGGGTGGCTCAGTGGGTTAAGGCCTCTACTTTCGGCTCAGGTCATGATCTCAGCGTCCTGGGATCGAGGCCCGCATCGGGCTCTCTGCTCAGCGGGGAGCCTGTTTCCTCCTCTCCCTGTCTCTCTGCCTGCCTCTCTGCCTACTTGTAATCTCTCTCTGTGTGTCAAATAAATAAATAAAATCTTAAAAAAAAAAAAAGGCTATCTGTGTAAATTTTTGTAAATTGTAATATGAGTACACAGACCTTGATACGTCGATAAATTTATGATGTATTTTCATATAGGCTTAGCTTCATGTCCTAATATAGTTACTGAAATATTCTCCAGCTGATTTGAGAAGACCCATATTTAGCATTGTCACGCCTTATTGATAACACTAGTTTTGACTGTGTTTTTAAAACATGTCAAAATTTAAGAGTGACATTACAATTTTTTTTAATTAGTCTCAGACATTTGAATGATGCCAGAGACTTAGATAAATATTCATATACAGAGTAATGCTCAAATTTCACACACTTTTCAAGCAGGTCAACTACAAAAGAAGTTGTACCCAATAAAGCTGCCTTCTCAGAGGATGACTGTTAGCTACACAGGCAACTCTCAACTACTGTAGTAAAGGCAATCAAAATATGATCAAATTCATCAAAATAATATGTTAACATTCCTGACTGATTTTCCTGAATGGGATTAATTCTGTTTTACTAGAAAAGAAATGATAACAGCTTTCACTGATGAACGGCTAAATGAGTTAGTCTCTGCCCACATAACTAAAAATATTTTGTAAGCTCAAAGTGGTTAATTTACTAACTTGATAGTTTTAAGTTGATCTATTTCTTTGTAACCTCTCTTCAATTTATTGAAAATTCTTTTTTTTTAAGATTTTATTTATTTGATAGAGAGAGAGAGACAGCAGAGAGGGACCACAAGCAGGCAGAAAGGGAGAAGCAGGCTCCCAACTGAGCAGGTTGCCCAATGTGTGGCTCGATCCCAGAACCCTGGGCTCATCACCTGAGCCAAAGGCAGACGCTTAACAACTGAGCCACCCAGGTGCCCCGAAAATTATTTTTTTTATTACAAATAATCTGGGGTGGCAGAACTTTGAACAATTTTGTTCATTTTCCTTCTGTCTACCCTGGCCTATACTCTATTTCAGTTTTCCCCTGAAAACTGAAGTTTTAATACTTCTTAAAAATGTAGTGAAAAAACTTACAAAAAATAAAGACATATAGAATGCTACCTATTATTAGATTTGAAAATCATAAACATATTCATCAAATTGCTATGAAATTTTTAAAGCTGGACTCTCCATTTCTGTCCTTTTCTCAACTTGAATGGGAAGGAAGGAGTGAACCCTAGTTCCTTGGAGTACCACTGCTGTAGAAGAGATCCATTGTTCCCAAATCTGGCTGATCAGCAGAATCACCACTTGGTGAAGTTTCTAAGATCAGAAGTTGGAGGAGGTGGGAATAATTCCCTTATAGACTAGGGTGGGGAATGCATCATCTACCCACACGAAAAATAGCTGCAACAGTACCTCCTAAAATATAGAAAGACCACAGAGCCTTCAAGTCCAAATTCAGAATCCTCAGTCTGAAAAGGGATTTTCTGTGCTCACAAATGATACTTGTATCTTCTAAGCATGTAAGTCCTTTCAGTTGGCTTCAACCAAGACAGGTCATAGTCGGTTTGCTTTCCAGCTATCTTTGGCCACAAGCCTGGAAGTGCTAGATGCTCTGAGAGTGGGAGAAGGGTCTTGGCCTTAGTGGTTTGTATAAACCTGGTGTCATCATTCTTCTGGTCAGGAAGAAAGAGAAATGGACCGTATTATATCATTAATCATCAAAATTGTATGTACATGTGTATATTTGATAATAAATTCATATGCATCCAGAGCAATCATTAGAAAGTATTTAATAACCAATGTCATATTGGGTCTTTTTTTCAGCATCTTTCTTTATGATGAAGGAATAGATCATTGTAATGTTTGCCTTAAACACATACCACTTTACAATCATTTATTTGTTTAATGTGATGTTTCTGTGACCTATTTTATTAAATACATTTTAATGCTTTAGTATCAGGAACATGAGTCTATTATTTGCTTACTACAACTCGGTGAATTAATGGAGCTAGAAATAGATCCTGAAATTTCAAATCCTCAAGACTCAGCTCTCCAGTTTGAAAGGCAATAAATAAATCAAAGACAGTGTCAGTCTCAATTGTCAAACAACAATATCAATATATTGGATTAGATTCAAATTCATTGCAGTAAGCACTTACTATACATTGGGTAATTTTATTTCATTTTTGAGTGCCAACACCTCTTAAGTGTTTTAAAATCAGTTTTATAACTGGTTTGGGAGAAACAGTCACAGCACTTGACATTGTTTACTTGGCTAATTATCATGTTGTATTATTAGGATAAAGCAGTTTTAAAAGAAATTGACTCATGTTATTCCTTCCCAAATAGCACAAGATTTCTAATGTATTGCTTCTGAGTAACTGTGAGGAAAATAATATAATTACTCTGATAAGTGGTCCAACTTCCAGCACAGCAGCAGCATTTAGTGAATCAGACTTAATGCTAACACTGTGCTTATTGAAAGTAGCTCAGATGATTAAGTGTCTGCCTTTGGCTCAGGTCATGATCCCAGGGTCTTGGGATCGAGTCCCGCATCAGGCTCTCTGCTCAGTGGGGAACCTGCTTCTTCCTCTCCCTCTGCCTGCTCCTCCCCTTGCTTGTGCTTTCTCTTTCTCTCTCTCTGTCAAATAAATAAATAAAATCTTTGAAAAAATAATAAAAGAATCAATTAAAAAAAATGAAATGTCCAAACCATTCCTCCATGTTCTATTCAGTTCACTTCAGCATATTTCTTTCTTTCTTTTTTTTTAAGGAAATGTGTCTTGTAAGTGACTGATCCCTCCAAGAGCCAGTGGAATTTATTCCTAAATAATAGTAGCAATATCTTTACCTTTCCAATAATCTATGGATAGCATCTGATACAATTTGGAAGCCTGAGCATGGTGGCTTGGAAAGCATGGCTAATATTGAAATGATGTCTGTTGTAGCAACTCTTTGCATTAGGATGCAGCAAATAGCTACTATTTATTGCTCACTTGCTGTGTGTCAGGCAATGTAATAAATAATTCTAGCTGTTATAACAGTCCTGCAAGGCAAGGGTTATCCCTGTTAACTGGGCCATTTGATCCTACTTGCTCTTCAGAAAGTCAATTTTGACTGTTTTGCATCCAGAAAAAGATAACATATACAACCTGTGTGCACCCACCCGCACAACCATACACACAAACACACACACATGCACCACTCATCCTGGTCTCTAAAAGTATTGAAAAATGTTGTAAATATTCATTTAAGGTTTTGTGCAGAATGTAGATGGTGTCCAATGCATGTGTCACAGAAATTCTTAAAATAAATCTAAGCAATATTATCTCCAAAGCTTCCAGCCTTCTTTATTTTTCCTGCATCGGTCCCTCTGGCTTGCTCTGTTCTGTCCACTCCCCCTCTGTCTGCTTCAACTATCTCCTCCTCAGTCCACCTCATACCCTCCAAGATTTCCTCAGTTTTCTCAAGGAAAGCAAACTGTTCCTTGTCTTCTCCAGTTGTTCTCTCCTTATATATCCTTTTCCAATTCAACAAAAGACTAGCAACTTTCTGGTTTAGAAGATAGGGGAAGAAGGAGAGGACAAAAACTCTTAATATTAATAAATTAATATTCTGAAATTCTTTGTCACATTGCCATATCACAGGTAAGAAAAATGAAGTGAAAAGTGAGGTTCTGGGGTGCCTGGGTGGCTCAGCTGGTTAAGCATCTGCCTTCGGTTCAGTTCATGATCCCAGCCCAGGTCCTGGGATTGAGTCCTGGGTCCAGACTCAGTGGGGAGTCTGCTTCTCCTCTCTCCCTGCCCCTCCCCCTACTTGTGTGCTCTCTCTCTCTCAAATAAATAAAATCTTTTTTTTTAAATGAGGTTCTGATAAGTGAGTAGCTTGTTCAGCTACTTAAGTAGTTAAAATATTACTAAGTATTTTAGTAGTAATAATAGTAGTATTTTAATAAGAATTTGAATAATGTAGTTAGATTTTTTAAATTACGGGTTTTTTTTCCCCCACTATGTTAAACCATCTTATTGTGGTAGAATTATATCTAAATTGGTAAGCTTTAAAAACCAAAGACAGTTGTCTTACATACAGGATGTATCTTTTATTTAAAACTCTTGTTGATTCTCAAAAATCTATCTGTCCCTTTTATTTTATCTTTCTTTTTAAGCCATTGTTGCATTGCTCATCTAAACATCTAATTTGCAAAGGAGCTTGGAAATTTCTCAGCAAATCTGCCCTCTGAGTGATAAATATTATTGAACACAGCCAACTCATCCATTTCTGATGGATGCCTGCATTTTAGGCAATTGTAATCTCTAAAAAAAGGTGTCACCTTAAAGGACCTCCCTGGTAGTTGAAATAGACCACCACACTAACCAGTTAATCTGAGAAACTGACCAATATTGGACAAGGAGGTGATGATCACATGACTCTTGAGAAAACAGATATTACTATCTACTCCATGACCAATTTGAATTATAAGTTTGACAAGTAAAAAGATTAGAATTCATATGGAAATGTTTGTTCCTCTCTGAACTGGCTACTCCTCAAAAAGATAGGGTTTGTTTGGGTTTTTTTAGATTTTATTTTTAAGTAATCTCTATACCCAACATGGGGCTCAAACCCACAACCCCAAAATCAAGAGTTGCATGCTCTACAGAGTGAGCCAGCCAGGTGTACCCCCAAAAAAGATAAGTTCTAATTGAGGCAGAAGTATATGGTGGAAAATCAATTTTGTAAAAGAGATAATGTTCTATGTTAAAGAAAATTATGGGTGCCTGTGTAGCTCAGTGGGTTAAAACCTCTGCTTTTGGCTCAGGTCATGATCTCAGGGTCCTGGGATCGAGGCCCGCATAGGGCTCCCTGCTCAGCGAGGAGCCTGCTTCCCCCTCTCTCTCTCTGCCTGCCTCTCTGCATCCTTGTGATCTCTCTCCCTCTGTGAAATAAATAAATAAAATCTTTAAAAAAATAAAAAGAAAATTATGCTAGGTTATGAGCAGTAAAAAACAAGAAAGCAGGAAAACTACAGCTGGGAGGATTAGCAGAAATTCTAAGGAATAGTTCATACTCGGATTCCATTGTATAATATAGGTACAACCTTATCTCATACACAATTGGGAGTGAAGATGTAACTTAATTTAGATGTGTGCTTTAGTATTTTTCTTTATGACGGAATTATAAAAAGTAGGATCATCATTAAAATATCTTGTTTGTTTTATCCCAAAGTGAAATCTATTTAAGGAAACTTTTTAAATTTGTTACCATTCACAAGATTCTGGAAACAATTTCTTGAAGGATTGAAATCAACCTGAAGTTAGCAGTTGTCTCTTGACCTTAGCTTTGCAATTGCTTGAGCCTAAAAAAAAAAAAATCTATGAATCATGGCTCCACCTGCAAACATCAATTCAACAACACCAAGATTAGATTCTCAGGACGGATTTTGCTCTTCAGCATTTCTGTCCTTGAAAAGAATTACACATGTGCCCGCACAAAAGCCAGTCTTGATGACCTTTGCTCCTTTCTTAATTCCTCAGTGACTGAGAAAGCTAATCCATTAAACAAAGTAGGAGTTCAAAATCACCTGGTTTTCTTGGGAAGTCAAGTGATAAGAGATGGTAAGAGCAACTGGGTCTAAGTCTGCTGAGAATTCCATCAGTTACCTTGGAAATAAGAACCAGCCTGAATACAAAAAAAAAAAAAAAATTGAGATAACTCTTACTTAGAGAAAGTCTCCTAACATATTCAATATTAGTAGTCTTTCCATGGCTTTGCAACCTATTTTATAGATCTTTCCATATTTGTATAAACTTATTCCCTCTTTTCCTCTCATGTATATCCCACCAAACACTGCCATAGGTGTAAGCTAAATATTTAGATTCTTATCCTAGACACATCTTTGAAAGGAAAAATGGCTTGCAAAAGTAACTCGATTCATCTGGTATTATATGCAGAATTTACTTCTACTCCCCACCCATTAGTCTCTGCCTTTCTATGTGCCTGCTTCTGCAGCAGTTAGGCGCTGGGAATGAGTACAATCAAATAACAAGGCAGATGTCCATTTTCGTAATCTACCTTCATTGAAGTTAAGCTGGATCTCATAGAAGAAGGTGGAGAGCCTCAACCAATATAAAACTATTGGCACATGTGAGTGTTCACCTTTGTCTTACAGGGGTTACATAAATAACAAAATGGGGAGTAAATACCTGTAGAACGATTTTAATTATGTAAATTACATGAGTAAAACATCCTTTCCTGATTCCATAAAGCTTTACTCTTGAATATAAACTATTTAACAAGTCAGTAGTGAAAGTTATTAATGGAAAGAATCAGAACAATTCATATGATAAATTAGCCTTTTAGACAGAAGTATCTTTTTCTGTTTTTAATTTTTCTCACTGATCTGATTGAAATTTCAAGTATAATCTGTGTAGAGGCTCTTTGTACTTGTAGTTTCCAAATAGATCAGCAGCAGCATAGGACTGATCCACTGTGAAAGGAAATGTAGGGTCTAGCAAGCATGACTTTGAAAACAAGATAGAAATGATTGGTGTTAAAGTGGTTTAAAAAAATACTCAGAGTCACAGAAAAATGTCATCCCGAAAATAAATGAAGAACATGTTCTAACCTCTCATTCAGCAACTGTTCTTACAAAAAAAAGAAAAAAAGAAAAAAAGAATCAAATTTGAAATAAATCTTTCTTAGACAGCAAGCTGTTAGAGTTCAAAGATTGTAGAATTCAGAATCCAGGGCTAGTTTCTTGACTCTGAGTTGACCACACACCAAGAAATATACTTAAACAAAGGGGAAAAAATCACAGTCTATAAGGAGAGATCGCTCAAGAAATTTAAATGATAAATGCAAAACTAAAAATGTATAATAGCTTGTTCGCAATAAATGTAAATATTTGATTTGCCTCCCAATAATATGACAAGATAAATATCAAATGGTGATCATCTGACCTCTGCCTCTTCCTCCCAATGGTGCCCAACAATTCAGGAAAGTAATGATCTCTATTTTGAAAATCAGATTTCTTAGTCGATGTCAATACTTGCTGATTGAACATAATTTTAGCACTGGCAATGCAACAGTGTATGTGGGTTGAAAAGGAAAAGATAGGTAGAATAAGGACATCAACAATAATACTCTCCTCTGTTTGAATTTTGGAGAAGGGATCTATATAAGCCATTTAAGAGAAATCATGTTATGTGCAATTTTTCCAAGTGATTCATATCCATTATATTGCATGGTCTTCTTATATAAATATATAATTTAGCGGCGCCTGGGTGGCTCAGTGGGTTAAAGCCTCTGCCTTCGGCTCACGTCATGATCCCAGGGTCCTGGGGTGGAGGCCCGCATCGGGCTCCCTGCTCAGCAGGGAGCCTGCTTCCTCCTCTCTCTCTGCCTGCCTCTCTGCCTACTTGTGATCTCCCTCTCTGTGTCAAATAAATAAATAAAATCTTTAAAAAATAAATATATATATAATTTAATATATTTACTATATTACATTTATAATTTAAAAATAATATGAATATATAATTTAACCCTCTGATTTAAGAGAGAGAAGGTCTGTTTCTGTTTTTGAAATCAGAGTTCCAAAACTCAAAATATTTAGGTGATTTTCTCACATCAATGACTATTAAGTCAGAGATATAAAAGTAGAATTCACCAGAACTTCTGACTGTAAGTTGACAGTCTTTCCTTTTAAATTTTTCTGCTTCCTGGAAAACATCTCATCTCACAAATTCATCCAAGTTGTCAGTTGGAAAGTTGGGTTGATAAACTCTTGGACAATAAGTAATTCATTGAGAGCTCAAAAAGTAATTGTCTATATGGCTAGGAATGAAATGATTTTAAGTTATATTTACCATTTAAGTAAAATTATCCACTCTATACACTAGTATCTGGTATGATATATATTTCATAATATCTATGATGTCCTACTCTTAAGTATAAATATCCTGTTTTAAAAATTGTTTGCACTTTCAGTTATGGATTCTCAGTCAATATAGTATTTATATTTTTTAGAATAGTATTTATATTTTTCAATTTATATCCTCATTCTTCCCATGAAACTTAGATTTTGTTATCAAACTCAGAAATGGTAACAGTCATAATCAATGTTCTTCAGCAATTATAAACTATAAGCACTGACACTAGTATCAAACGATTAATTGAAAAATGAAGTACGTACTATACATGGAGAAATTCATCTTAGTGTTTAGTACTTACTTATATTTAAGCCTTCATTCTGTTAAATTCAAATGAGTCTTAAAATGTCAAAGATAGGGTGCCTGGGTGGCTCAGTGGGTTAAAGCCTCTGCTTTCGGCTCAGGTCATGATCTCAGGGTCCTGGGATCGAGGCCCCGCATCGGGCTCTCTGCTCAGCAGGGAGCCTGCTTCCTCCTCTCTGCCTGCCTCTCTGCCTACTTGTAATCTCTCTCTGTGTGTCAAATAAATAAATAAAATCTTTTAAAAAAAATGTCAAAGATAGAGCGGCAAATGGTGAATGAGTTGAATTTAGCCAGCCTTGGAGTTACTTGGCCAAAATCCCTTGGGTTTGCATCATGTACTTCAGTAAGAGCTCAGTGACTGAGATCGTTCTCCGTTCTACTCTGATGTTATCTGGAAAAGGTCTGCCTCTGATTTCCCTTTCTAGGAAAGTGGATTTTTGTGGGTCATGTTGTTCCCGAGCCTCCATTTTCTTTTCAGTTCTCACTGCCAAAGAATTTTTCTTCCCCTATTGCTCTGGCAAAATGGCAAGCAGAGCCTTGGGGATACGCTTGTTGTAGTCCTGTAGAAGCTATTAGAACTCTCAGTTGCCTCTGCTTTTTCTCTCTGTTGCTATTAAAGGGTCCAGTACATCCAGGGGTGATATGGATTTCACAGTTAGCCTGAGGATGTGGATAAATTATTCACTCATCTTAAAAAAGTACTTTACTTAAAATAACTCTAGGCAACTAAGAATTATGCTGTTCTTCTATGTTTAATTTTAAGTGCAAAAAAGACTAACAGGTGCTTCCTGAATGCTCTTTGTATTGTCAGTGGTATAGAATGTCACCACATGATTGATGCTACGTTAATACTGACTTGAGACTTGAGTAATAGATTAAGAATGTGATGCAGTCAGCTTTGTTCACCTTTATGTGTCCTAGAGATTTTTAGATACAGCTGTTTTTCCAAGATGGAAAGAAACGACCGTTATTTCAGACAGAGCTTTGGCCTTAGACTCTGTCACAAACAAGTTGTGTGAGAGTGATTAACAGATCTAAACTCTTGGGGACTCAGTTTCCACATTTGTATATTGAAGCAGTTGTTCTGACTATATGACCTTAGGGGATTTTGTAGTTTCCTCAATTCTATAAAGAAAAAGTTTCTCTAGCTAGCAACTGGGTGCTCCAGAGAATTGCCTGAAAGAAGTGACTGGTAGGATTTCCAACAGAGCACACATTTACCTGGGTAATCAAGACCCACTTCAGGAACCATAGGAGGAGTCTGGAGACTCATTCAGAACAGCCTAGCTCTCACTTGTGTTAAAGTCTGCCTCACTTGTGACTTCTTCATAGTCTGCCTTATATTGTGTCAGAATGAAATTGACCCAAATCACAGTGTTGGGTAGAGAAGAAGGAATGGAGGCAGGAGGTAGATAATCTTATTTATGACTAGATGAACTAATTAAAAGTACTGCTGAAACCATCTTCGTCTTTGCTCTCTTCTTCTTGGGCTGTATGCAGGATTCTTCCTCAGTTTAAAATGGTGTCCTCAGTTTCTGTGTGGGTTGAATTAGGAGAATCTAAAAGCCTGAGTCCTCTCAACTTGCTTCCCTTCCAGCCTGCCTTTCTCCTCTTTGCCAGCCAATATTCCTCAAAGAGATTGATGTTTTTCCCCCTCAGTCGAACAAGGGAGGTCTTGTCTCCATGAAGTTCTTAGTGTGAAAGGAAGTTTCCACAACAATACCTTAGCAGTACATGCTCATTGAATATTTGTCAAGTGAATGAATTAAAAAGAAAGAATGGTGCTCTTGGAGCTTTGCCTCAGGAAAGATGCAGAGCCTGATGCAGGTGCTCTGGTAAAGAAGTTACATTCCAGTAAGTGGGAGAAGAAGGGTGCAAGTTCATGGCTATGGCTATTGCTGATGAAGACTAAAAAGGTGGCACCAGAAAAGCTGACAAGGGAGGTGCTGAGCACTGGGCCAGAGGGTAAGCAAGGGACACACTTTGGAGGACTGACTCATTGACAATATGGCAACACTTTGCTTCCAAAACCATTTCTGTTTGATTGTGGCATTTTTATGTCATCTTTTTACTAGATTTGGAATTCAAAAGAAGTACTCAGTTGTAGGAATTGAATTTTAACAAGGTTGGTATCTCAGGAAAAACTGACCCAACATCCATTATGAGGTCAGAAGGCAGAGAAACAAGGGCTGGTCCTTTTGAAGTGAAGGCAGAAGCAGCAGCACATCGGCTTTAGACATGGACATTCAGAAGCGAAAGCATCTCCCAACTGTATCATGATTGGGCAATGTTGGAAATCAGAAAGTACGCCGTTTTAAAGGGGACTTCTATCCTGGTATCTCATTTAATAAAACATTCCTTTCTCCTCTATAGATCAGTCACGATTGGCAGAAATTAGCCATTTTCTGTGGAGGACACAGTGAAATGTAGAGAAAAGTTAAATAGGAAGAGGAAGTAGGAGAAAGAAGAGAGATGGAGAAGAGTCATTTTCTCTAAGTATAATGGCACACTCGCCGCCGAGGCTTTAGTCTTCGCACGCTCGGTGTTTGCGTGTTGATTAACAGCGTTATAGTATATCTGTTATTACTTAACTGACGTGTTACAGCAAATTATAGCTAGAGCTCTGTAGTGGGTTACAGATACAAATAACATTTAAAATAATTTCTTTCCTTCATACCTAGAGAAATTGTGAACTCAACAGCAGGTTTTCCCTTTACTCTAAAAGCATCCATCCTGCTAACTGAGTAAAATAGCTGTTTTTCGGTTCATGCTGAGTTTTAAATGTAATGTGTTATAAGGTGTTTATTCTCTCACCGATTAGCTCCCATTATCATTAATGGGAGTTGCCTGAACAAGTACTCCATGAAGTAGTGAAAATATCATCCGCCCAGACTGCTTTTTGGGGAAATATTTTCTTTCGGAGAGCATTCTTTTCTTAACCTCAGGTCTCCTGTAGTGTTACATCAGTTTGTTGTACTGTCAGGTTTGGGGGGCGGGGGCGGTTTCCTATAGTATTGGCCAAACAAAATGAACCTAGCCACATCAAAAATGATTATAATAGAGGGCATCAAGACAATAACGGATAGTCGGGAAGAGTAGATCAAAGCCTGGATTATTTAGCAACCTCTTCTGAGTGCAGAGCCAATCTCACACATAGCTGGAGTTAGAAGCTGCCTCTGCAGTGGGAATTTAGGTTTGCGCACCACCCCCCATAAGCAGCACCCGCCTCCCCCCAGGGTCTGCTTGTCCTGATGCCTTTTGGTGGGCAGGTATTAACATTGGAGTTAATTTTCTCTTTTTTAAAATTTAAATACCTCTTTAAAGCAAAGTGTATTACCAATGTGATTTAGTGAGACCTACAGTGAATAGGATTATTATTCCCACATTACAAATGGGAAAGAGAAAATGAGGTAACACGAGATTCAATGACATGCTGACCAGAGATTATTATCTCTTAGCCCAGTGATCAGAATAAAATGGTTAGAATTGCCCCGTCAGTCTGTTTCATATTTTATTTAAAACAAGGAGGACCACAACAGGTGTCCGAACTAGAGACATAGGATTAATAACATTCGGTGCATCAAGTCTCATTGTGCGCTGATGTACCTGCACAATTTCCAAATGGTACTTGACTGTACTTGAGGACATTTTATGTTAAGAAACAGGAAATGGTTTTGCAACCAAGCGCTTTGTAGTCAACCACAGGAAGCTCCTGCTGTTTGTATTCACACATGCTCTTCAAGGTCTCCAGGGAGCCCTTTGGGATAAAACAAGCCTTAACTCCCTGCCTCTAGAGTAAGAACAATTTGCCTTGATGTTTGTGGAATCTTGCTATCAGTTAGAAGGAGAACACACTTTGAGGAAAGAGGCAAAGTGATACATTACCTTCATACAGCCTTTCCCTGTCAAATAAACACATGCATGTGTTCTCAAATGGAAGTATCTCATTTGAAAAGATTGAATTGGGGGTGTTACGATCAGCCTGGGGCCAGCCCCGAGGAGAGGACTCTGTTATGCTGGAAGCCCACAAGGAAAGAAGAGCAAAGACTAAAGAGAATTCGCCTTTATTTATTGTAGAGAACGAAGATTGAAAAATGCCAATCAGCATTTAAGCACAATGAAAGCTTATAAGTTTCTTTTCTATTCATTCAGAATCTTTAATAAACTTGCAGAAATCTAATGAAGTTCTTTTTCATACTATTTTCAAAAGATAGACTCCGAGAAAGAAAGGGAACAGAGCTGTTACTTGGAAATATTTGAACAACTTAAGAAAAAATGATTCCCACTGTCTGTAAGCATGTAAAAAAATTCTGCTAAAATAAATTACTACGCAATTATAAATCATTCTTATCTATTCAAAGCAGGTCCCCGAAAGCCCCGAGTAATGAAAACGCTCCACACACGGGCACATAGCTCCTGCGTTTCCTTATTTGTTCATATGTATTTACTCATTCATTGTTCAGTAGTTACTACGCACCTGCCCGTGCTGGGCACTGTGCTAGGTATTGGAGATACGAAGTTGAATCATGCAAGGTATGTGAAGAAAATTTGAAATTGCATTTCTATCTGGTGATAACATTGTACCTGTGAGTCAGGGTTTTTTACTGGATAGAACGCATCACATTTTCTCAGTGTACAGAAGGACATGCTATCATATTTGTTTTATTGGAAGTCAGCTTTCTTTCACACTTAAAAAAAAAAATGTAAAAGCCACATGATTCCTCATTAGCTAAGCCATCAGAAATCTAGATTTTTAGACGCATTCTTACCTTTCCTCCTATCACACTTTGTCTGCGCTAAACAGGATAGCTGTGTATGCTGGCCATTGTGTATAATTTGTGTATCCAGTCATTCATCCATCTAATAATCATGGAATGTTTATTATGAGCCAGGCACTCACTGGGCTCGGGTACTGAAAGAAATGAAGATGAACGAGAGAAAAACCTTGCCCTCAAGTAGACTCTGAAATTGTAGCACTTGCTGGAAGATATTGGGTAACCAGAGACAGAATGCTAGTAGTACTGGTTATAATACAACACTCTTCTGCCTTCTTCAGGGATCAAGACACAGGATATAAGAAACCTAATGGGAAATAGATTCTAAGACTTTAGACTGCAGTAACTATCTACCCTCCAGGGAAATTAAAGTTTCCTATAAAGATATGCAAATCCTAGAGTGGAATGTTTTCTTTTAGTGTCATATATGTAAATTATAGTGAGATCCGAGTGTATTAAAATTCCAATGATACTGGACCAAAAGAATTCACAGAAGTTACTTTCTATTGGATGAAGAGAATAGGCAGTTTATGTACTAGTTGTGAAGGCATGATTAACAGTGGAAGAAAATTGCTAAAATCCACACTTTTTACAACTTTGTACTACCCCTTCCTGGGATTTGCCATTCCTTTGAACACCTTGCACTGTTGTCTGTAATTTTTTTTTTTTAATTACTACTTTGTTTTTACGATGAGGTAGTAGGACCCTTGAGGGTGTGCTCCCCCCCCATGGTCCCCACAGTCCCACAATGTCCCCAGACTGGGTGTTCAGTGTGCTGTTTCTGCTGCTACAGCAGCTGACCACGGGGTGATAAATTATCATCTCAATCCATCTCTAAATAGAGAAACGCCCTGCATGTTGTGGGGATGATTTTAGGCCGACCTGTGGTGAGCACAGAGATTAGATCACCCGGCAAAGGAAAATGATTCTCAGTATTTATTGGCCGAAGTGAGATTTTTAAAGAGATGGGCTGGAATCAAGTACAGGAGAAAAGGAGAGTCTGGCAGCTTTTTACGCCCACATCACATGGTTTAGAGACGTGTGTGAGTTGAGGCTCTCATCCTGGGCACTGCCAATTCTTCTGCTCTTCCCTCAAGAAAAAGTTTATTAAGCAGATTGCTTAAGCAAAAGCTGGAGGTCTTCTGGGATCATCTCATCCTGTGACTTATTGACCTTGATAAGCAGCTCACATCCTTATGGGCCTTTACGTTTAATGTGCTTCATGTGGGAATTACTAGTGTTTTGTTATTACTCCCAAAAGGGTTAGCCTACTTTCCAGCAGAGCTGGAAAGAATTCAAAGATCCATCTTGGCCACAAGTATGTATCAAATAGTAAAGAGTAACTCAGGACCCAAGAGGCAGTCACTCACTTAGTAGTTAAAAGAATCAACTCAATTAGATCTTTTAAAGTAAATACAGTATGTCCTTCCTGCTACTCTAGGCCAGTTTCATATCATCTTACAAACTTGACATTAGATCCATGGTTCTCGAACATTTAACAGGCATCAGAATCACCCCGAGGTCTTATTCATCACAGATTGCTGGCATTTAGCCCCAGAGTCTCTGGTTTAGTAGTTTTGGGGTGATGCCAAGAATTTACGTTTCTCACGTTCCCAGGAGGTCCTGATGTTCCCGGTCCTGGGACCACACAGTGAGAACCCCTGGATTCCAGAAAGATCTCCTAGATCTTTGGAGTTATCCACAGAATGCAACCTGGCCAGCTGCGCTTCTGACGTAGCAGGATCCACCTTCCTTTTTTTGCAGTTGCCTGACTTTCTCGATTTCTTCTCACCCTCCTCCATGTATTCATTTACATACTCAAAGGCAGTGAATCTAAGGATGGAACATTGAGAATCTATATAAGGTCCTGATAGATGTCCCACAAAGATACATGGTACTCTTCTTTCACTACAACCTGAAATAAAATTGAAGTGTGTGCCAGGGAACGACATGGCTGTACACTTACCCAGAGATCTGTAGGTCCTTTGTCTTCAGATTCCCTCACAGGGACAAGGATACCACGCATTCCCGGTGTCTGCTGACCCCTAGTGGCCTGGGATGCCATCCCCTACTCCTCTGTCGATTTTTACAAACTGTAGACTAGGGAGGGATTGGGGGTTGAGGTGAGGGTAACAATGGATAATTCATCATACTGACCATCATTTTCAAACTGGGGAGAAAACATGAACACGCAATTTTTTTTCTTGTTTTGTACTTTCTTGTTATAAAGAAACAATGACTAGCAAAACCTTCTTCATGATCTTCAGATCTGTCAGGCCAACATCTTACAGATTCAAGACCGACCGCTCCCTACAAAATTCAGCTGTTTGCCTAGGACTTAGTGTCATATAACTGTAGAGATTAAAATCTGGGTGTAATAGAGGCTTTATGCGGTTGCAGAGAAATGTAATTTAAAGGCATATTTAAATAGGTATACAGTGTAAATCAAATGTGAAGATAATGACAGTTATTTCAGGGAACATTTAAGTCAGATTAAGTTTCCAACTGAGTTGCTCAATATCCCCGAATATGAGCAGATCCACCAGAAAATTTGCTGGCTTTAGTACAGTACATCGTTGCTAAGTCAGTATTACCCATAAACAAAATTCAGAGATTTTTTTTCCTTATGGGCCAAAACGATTCAAAGGAAATAGCTTAGAATGCATAAAATATACTATATTGTTTATATTACAGGATCCTAATTTTTGATGTCTAAACATGGGGGAGTTTAAAATTGAGAACGGTATTAAAAATTACTGTGTCTCCAGCAATCTGTGAATTAAAGGCAAACTTGATTCCACACACATGAGATACAGTAGAGTGCTGATTACGTCTATAAACTCTTTCATGCCATCCTCTTGTATCTGCCTGCAAAGAGATTGATAGTAAGTGAAAAATGGTGACTTAAAAAAAACAAAAAAAAAACCCTCCAACACTATTCTTGTCTTCCTGTCCCCTCAATGCCTTAAAAGTAAAAGATATAAAGAACACTAAAATGAATAAATTCTTCTGGTGAGCCATCGAAAAGGAACCTTCTTCCCAGGGAATAATCTTTAAATCAAGTACTTGCCTGATTTCAGCCTCTGATTTCAGCCAGATTAAGGTGACCCAGCTATTCCATAGGTATTATTAAAAAGAAGAGAACAGAACCTGATGAGGATCCTCTTCCGAAGGAGCACAGAAGTCTGCTCCGGGAGAGAACAGAGGTCCCGTTGTGTGAACACTTCCAATATTTAAGGCTCTCCCCTTAGAACAGATCACTAGGTGGGAATTTGCTTCTTTTTAATCACTGTTTCAAAGTCTGTTTCTGGCAGGTTCTTTTAGGATCTCATCAGAAGTGTAGCTATAGTGCTTTATTCACTATGACATTTCATTTTATTGGGATGCAGAATGAGGGCTCGCTACTAAACCGCAGATTTGGAAGAGAGAAGATTTATTGCACACATGCACAGAGAAACAGGATTACTGAAAAAATATGTGCTGGCAAACGACCTAGACTTACAATATTAATAAAACAGACTTACCTGTATAATAGACATGTAATATACATCACTCTAAGGAATTTGTGACATATTAACATTGCATAAAGCAGAGTTATCTTGGGTAGAGATCTCTCTATTACCTTCATCCCAACTGGAGAACTTGCAGTGCCATTCACTAACATTTTACAGGCGTTACTGTGCATATTGTTAAAACAACAAGGGTGTCCTTCTGTAAAAGGTCCCACCACTTGCAGTTTGTAACCCAGACTGTTATTTCTTGCCATCAGGCTGCTGGTGTTTGGTTGTACCTGTTCACGATGACATATCACTTGGCTCCTACCAATGAGAAATACTTTCCAGAATATTTTGTGTCACTTTTTTAAAAAAATTGTATACACGTATCTTTAAAACTATTTACTAAATGGTGGTAAAACAACAACAACAACAAACATTTGTATACGTAATGTCTCAGATTCTCTTCCATGACTTTAATCATGCTGTTGGCCTCACTCAAAATATCCCTCTTTATTTCCCTCTTCTGGTACAAAGTCCATTTTTTCCAAGGAGTGCTCCCTAATCCCTTCAACATCTCAATCTTTTCTTGTTTTTATGACTGATAACCTTCTTAGTATAATAACCTAGTTACAGCTTTCCTATTAAAGCACATCCATATTTTCAATCGATTTGTATCTTTCCGACTATAGCCTAAGCTCCTTGAGAGCTTCAGGATTTGTTTTCTATTGTTCCTGAATTTCACGTAACAAATATTAACACTTAATAAGTGCTCAGTAAAAATCCTTTGCATTAAATTGCATGTCAACACCCAGCCTAGTCCTAGTTTATGTGGCAGCTATAGAGGCACCTAAGAAATAATGAGCAATTAAAAAAAGAATCATTCTTGTATTGTGGTTTTCAAGTACCAAACAACTTAAGAGAAGATTTGAATATTCACAGTTGCCCTAATTGGCTAACTTTCTGCGAACTGGCTGAGAAAATTAACAATATAAGCCTCTTAAATTTTTACTAATGTTTCCCCCATGCCTTTGTTATTAATTTTCTTTTTGTCATTCTACAAAATATTCAGAGTCCTTTAGAAAATTATCACATAGATTTTTGTAGCAATTTAATAATGTTTTCATATAGTTTAGAACTCAACAAAAGGGTACACTCCAAAAAATTACGATCTGATTCTCATAACATAAGATTTTATTCCAAGCTTTAATAATAAAAGTAACTGGAAAACTATGAGAGAGAAAGAATATAAATGGCCCTGATGAATCACAAAAGGAGAGGCGTTGCAATCATAGGTATTGGGATAAGACAGTCGGAGAAGGACAACCATCACACCCTTAAATTATAGCATACTTGGTGACATGAACAGCCCTGAAAACCTATTCCTCCTACACACAGACACACCCTCCCCCCAACTGTTCACCCTCAGAAATAGAGGGGGACATCAACACCTTATTTTCAGCTCAGAATTAATTTAATTTTATCTATCTGTGTATAACTTGGGATTCTAGGAAGAACTAAGTAGGGTCTGTAGGATATATGTGAACAGCTAATTAGCCACTCTGTTTCTTATAATATCTTCACTTGAATGATTCTTTCATTGAAAATAATGGTCTATGTCCTATGGTGAAACAGATTGAGTCAGCTGTTCCCTGAGCTTTTCAAGTGATGAGCTGATGAATTTGTCCTTTATCTGCAGGATAATTTGGATCTTAAATTCCTATTTTTTTTATATAATTGTCTGTTCCCTCAAAATATCTACTCCTTTTGTCTATGTAGACTCAACCTAGTCTGATAAGAAACAAATGCAAATATCTAGAGAATCATTATATCCAACAGGGCGCAATATGACAGAAGGAGTTAGGTAGTCCAAAACATCATGCCAAGACCCTTTGGTTTCTAAATTATCTGAATAGATGAATGATTGATAAGTGTGATAGCTAGAGTTCACAGAGTAAATACTTTTTTTTTTTTTTTGCATTGCTGACATGTAGACATAAATACTGGTTGAAAATGTAAATGTTAATATATTCCTCAGAAATCGAGTCACCTTTTATGAGAGCATGATTAGGCTTAATTGCAGAAATTTATTCCTTGATTAAATGATAGCCATAGTGCTGCTATTAGCAAAATTACATATTTTCTAATATTTTTAAATTCAATTCATGATGATAACCATACCACTGCTACTGCTAATGATAATAGCTAGAATTAGCTGGATACTTTTCATTTGTCAGTCATTGTGCACATACCATCTCACATTTGATCTGACAAATAATCCCAAGTGGTAAGAACTACTAAAGAGTAGGCTGGTCCTCCCATCTTGCAGATGAGAACACGAAGGCTTAAGCATACTAGAGAATCTTCTCAAGATCATCTAGGTAGAAAGGGGAAGACCAGAGACTCAGGGCTAAATATCACCCACCACCCTTAAAGATTTACTCTACAGGTTACTATCTGATCATTATGTATCTAGTTATGGCAATATTTTCTAAATCAAAAAATTTAGGCGCATGGTCTGATAGAAACAAAAGTATAGTCAGGAGAAAGTGGGGCAGTATATTTGACCTTGGGACTCTGTTGGACAATTATTGCTGTGGTATATCTTGTATTTTGGAGCATGCCATGAAGGCCAGTCTATGAGGCAGCTGAGCTGCTATACATTTGCATTTGGCTTTAGTTAATTATAGTCTTCGAAACCCGATATGTTCATCTTTCACATCAAAATAGGAGTTTATGAATTAATTTCCTAATGATAGCCATCAGATGATTAATCAAAGCCTTAATAAATAGTAACTCTGATGTCCTTCAGAAGCATTGTGAAATATCTACCAGTTCTTAGGAGCAGAAAGTTCTCAGATGAGGGACAACACTAACGTAAAATAAATCATTTAATGTTGCATTCAAAGCAACTTTCTGTGCACCATGATAGAACTGGAATGACTTTCCTATTTCTCTATTGAAATCATAACGTGACTGTCTTTCATAAAATAATAATTTTAAGCAAACAGTGCATGTGGGCCAAAATTGTTGGATTGTTCTCAGTTAAAATTTAGCATTAATATGACTGATTCATAAATAATTCAACACTGATATAAACACTGTTGGTTTCCCCAGGAAAATCTTTTTCCCAAGACCCAGAAATCATTTTTTGCAGTCCATTTTTATTGCACAAAAAGCTCATCATAGATTAATCAGAAGAAATTTTAGGTATTCAGTAGTTTTAAAAGGCTACATTTAAAAGACTTGCTACTTGAAGTGGAATGATGAATTAAATTTGATTTAAAATATTTTGCCTTTTGAAAAACCTTCAATCAAATAATCAGGGAGAAAAGTGACAATAAAATATTGGAACTAGTCATTTTTAAGAGCCAATATAATCTTAAATGATAGGGATTCAGTTTCTATAGAGCCTTTTCCGGGCTCAAGGTCAAAACTTTAATGTGGTAACCAGCTTAAGCTAAAATCTTTTGCACTTTTTGGAGAGAAGGGTTTGGTGTTTGAAAAAGATGCGAATGAAAGCTAAGACTGGGGAAATCTTGCAGAATTAAATTTAAAAAGCTGTCTTTTAGAAAACCCTGTCTACCAGCCTGTCTCACTGAACTAAGCAACAGGCTGAGAAACCAAGGTCATTAGTTTAATATCCCCCTGCCTGAAATTTTCTACATGATGTGTTCTTTTCAGTGTCTCATATTTCAAATACTGAAGAATTGCTCAAATCTACTGAAATCATAAGTGTTAAAGGATCATTAAGATAATTCTAGTCTGACTTACTAATTTTAGAGGAAAAGAAAATGCAGCTCAAGTTTTATGTGATTTGACCGGTGCCACACAAACAGCAGGGAGCAAAATGTTCAATTGCCACACTGAATGTTGATTAGCTGGTGAACTGGCCATTCGTACTGTGACATCACAGCAGCTTTACAAACAGCTGGACTGATTAACAAATACAGCACTGTGCTTATGTCCAAATGATCAATCTTTCTGAACAATTACTTTAAGAAGATATACAGACATTCCAGTGATTACTGAAAAAAGTTTTGGAGTTCCCTTTCCAGAGTCAGATATTAACAGCATGTATACTTTAATTTAGTTATTACTTAATAGTGACTCAGAGCCTGCTATGTATAGGGCACAGCACGTAAAGAGATCAAAGCCACTATGTCCTTGTTGTCAAGGATGGTAGTAGAAGTAAAGATGGACAAAAGGAGGGGCGAAGAGGAAATACAATGAATAAAATCGGAAAGTTGGATTCAAGGGTGGTAAGAGAAGGTGGAGATGAATAATCACGTACATGTATGTACCTATGTCAGGCACTGTTCTAAGCATTTGTAAAGACTCAGCCTCAAACCAACAGCATAAAATATAACAAATCCATCTTGATCTGACAGATGAGCAAACTGAGACTCAAAAAGTTTGAACTAGCTTCCCTAAATGAAACAGACAGTTAAAAGACAATTTTTTCTATCATGTGACTCCAAAATATGTGTTACAAACTGACATAATTCCATAAAATAAAACTCAGATGTATTTTAGTAAATATACTTAATACCACTTCACTGTATAGATCAGTAATGGGCAAAGATGGACACAATAAGAAATGACTTAGTGAACAAAAGTACATATGTCACATTATGGGGAGATCATGAAAAACACTAAATGCCACTAATAAATTCTATGAGATAAAATAGCTTTGTCAAAAGTTATTTGAAAGCTATAATAATGTTCAGAAAAACCTTCAGCCTATCTGTAATACAAACAAATTTGAATTTGAAATGTCAAACAGTGTGAAATTTTTGTATTCTTGGTTTATCTTAGACCCTGATCAAGCCATTTATTATTTACTGTAATTAGAAGTTCTAATTAATGTTTCTTCGAAAATAGAATCCTGGCTTATCTGTTGGGGAAAGACTCAACATAATCATTTTCCCTAGTAACCAGAGAATATTACAGCTTTCTCCTTTGTAATAAAATGCTGTGTCTTAAAAGTTGAACATTCTGGGTCACCTGGGTGGCTCTGTCATTAAGTATCTGCCTTTGGCTCAGGTCATGATCCTGTGGTCCTGGGATCAAGCCCCGCATTGGGCTCCCTGCTCAGCAGGAAGCCTGCTTCTCCCTCTCACACTCCCCCTGCTTGTGTTTCCTCTCCTGCTGTTTCTTACTGCCAAATAAATAAATAACGTCTTAAAAAAAAAAAAAAAGGTTGAACATTCTATGAGGATACATGTGGTGTGAAAAAGAAATAAAGGAGTGCCTGTCTAGTTCCATGAGTCCAGTCAAGAGCTGGCTGAAGAATGACCTAACCTGTTAGAGCCAGATCGTCCTCAGAAACCAAGTTAAATTTTCCACCCTTTCCAGTGTTAGGAAGAATATGCACATAGCAAGTGCAAGAATTATTTAGAAGAAAAATATTGAGGTAGCAAAGGGCTTTTTTTTTACCATGAAAACCTTTCCCTCTTGTATTTCCTATCTCAGATGGCAAAGCTCTTCCCTTAAGCACCCAGCATAAGAGATAGCATTCTATACTCTTCGTTTCCCGGGTCACCCACATCCATCACTAAGTTCTTCCAGTTCTCCTCCTCTTCTATATGTTAAACCTCTCTGTCACCTATAGCCTCACTGTCCCTACCTAGATTTGAGTTATTTTTTAAGCCTTCAAGCTGGTCACATTGCTCTTAATTCTGCTTCTTCTCAATCCCTTTTCCACACTCAACAGGGATCATTCTGAAAAGTAAATGTAATATCTTCAGTGTCTTATGCTCACCAGCAGATTGAAGTCCAAATACCTCAACCTGGTGTACAGAATCCTTAATGATCCAACGGGTGGTTTCCTCCACCTCTATATCCAGGCCATAGGGAATGCTCTGCCATGTCCCCTCTACTTGGAATACCCTAACTCCCATCTTCTGTTTTTGTTTAAGGTTTTATTTTTTTAGTTGAGAGAGAGGTGGGGGGTGGGGGGGAAGAGGGGGAAGCACCACAGAGGGGAGGGACAAAGGGAGAGGGAGAAGTGGACTTCCTGCTGAGCAGGCAGCCCAATCTGGGGCTCCATCCCAGCACGCTGGGATCATGACCTGAGCCAAAGGCAGGCGCCCCTCTAACTCCCATCTTTCCCACTTTTCTACTGGGCTAAATGCTTCCCCTTAATTTGTCCATGCGGGTGTCTTCCCCTTCAGGAATCCTCCTGCAGGGACACCTGGGTAGCTCAGTCAGTTAAGTGACTGCCTTAGGCTCGGGTCATGGTCCCAGCCAGGGTCCTGAGATCGAGTCCCACATCGGGCTCCCGGCTCAGCGGAGAGCCTGCTTCTCCCTCTCCCTGCTGCTCTGCCTACTTGTGCTCTCTATCTCTCTGTTAAATAAATAAATAAAATCTTTGGGGGAAAAAAAAAAAAGGAATCCCCCTGCAGTGCCCCGAAGCTGAGTTAGGTATGCCTTACATGCAGCCCTTGCAGCCTGTACTTACCACATTTGAACATTTATAAAACTACATTGACATTGCCTGTTTATATCTCTGTGTTTCTGCTTAATAAAGATAATGGATATAGGGTATAAGGATAAAGAGTGTGTCTTCTTTACTTTTAGGTGTTATCTAGCAGAAAAAAAGAAATGAATGGGGATAAACCTTATCTGTATATATAACATACAAAACTTTTGGATCAATAACTTTTTCTCCGTAATCCTCTGTTTTGTCATTCATAAAAGCACAGGATTACTGAAAAGACCAAAAGGGATAGGAAGCTAGAACTGATGAATAATAATAAGGCAAATATATAATATATACTATATTGTTGTGATTTTTATTCTTGCTAATGATTCCTTGTGAAATGGTGCCACGGATACCGCTGCTTTTATGAGCAGCCCCATTCAGCACTCAGTCTTGTGCAGAGCTCCGTACCACAGATCTGGGCTCTCCCAACCACGTCTTGGCAGCCCATCAGTCAAAGGAGTCCCTGGAAAAAACCAGAATAGTAGCCCGCGAATTAATGACTGGTTACTAAGTATTTGCTTCAATAAATTAGAGCTGTTTGATTAATAAAGATGTTACTCAACAAGGATATAAATGCATATACTTCTGCAATACAGTTCTTAATAGAGTGTAATAAAATCAGACTTCACCTCAAAACCATCAGAATTAATTAACTCTTTGGAGTCTTCTCCATAGAATTAGTGTGGATTGGAATTTTTAACTTAGGTTTTACATGAATTCTAGGAAAATATATAAAAACTAAGGGAGCACATTTTTGTTTGTTCGTTTTCCACGAAGCATGAGAAATGTCAAGAATTGTCTCTAATAATCTTTTATAGTTGTATAAGCCTTAAACATCTGATTCTCAATTTTTCTGAGCCTAATGATTACCTAAGACTTATAATAAAATATATAATTAATGTTTCCACTGCTAGACATTCTGATTCAGTATTCTAGTTCAGGACCGAGGGCTTTGCATTTTAATGAGAGCCTCAAATGATTCTGATACAGGTTTTAATCCAGTTCCTTCTTTAGAAGCCTCTACAAAATGTGCCCAGCTTTTTTCTTATTTTCTTACAAAAGACAGTGTATTTTTTAATCATATTTAATAGATTGCTGAACATGTCTGTTCATGCAAAGTAACATTTATAGACGTTTGTAATGGGGGCAAGGTTCTCGTTTGCAAGCCTTGTGTTCACTCATACTCAAGTTACAGTAATATAAATCATATATTTCTCTTACATTTTAAGTAGGACCCTATCTCCTTATGAATAGGAACCCACAGAATAGGCAAAGATAATATTTTTTTTCGTGCGGTTATTTTCTTATTACTGGCATTCTATTGGAAAATGGAGTGGAGAGACCACAGGGGACTTGAAGAGACCTGCCCCTGCCACTTCTTCTGTGACCTTAGACAAGACACCTAATGGCTGTAGACATCGAGGTCCATATCGGCCCAAGGAGCTTGTACTAAATATTCTTTAAAATGCTTTCCGGATTGAAGACTATGACATTCCCTTGCATGTTAAATCATTTTAGTTTACAGAAGCAAATTTTTTATGTCTGAGAATGGTTGCTAATCTGAATTTCAAGAGGAAATATAGGCTATTTTCAAAAGCACCACTGTGTTATATGTCTTATGTATTACTTATAGTCTCTCCATCACAGAAAAGAGAGGGAATAAGATTTGGTAAAAAGAGTCATTCCAGGACCGTAAGAGCCTCTCAGATTGTGTCTCCAGTAAAGAGATGCTGGCAAGGCCCTATTGGATATCCATCCAGGGGATAAAAGTATCAGACCATAAAGTAGTTGTGTTGACAACTTCTCTGTGAAAACCCTTTTTCTTTCAGTAAGTCCTGACACCATTGGTTTAAGGAATTCTGTTTGTGAGAATTATTTGGCACAAATGTGAAGTTATAGATTGTTTCATGGACAAGAATTAGGGTTCCTGAGATTCCATGATTTGTAAAATGAAGTGCATGTCTGTTACATCAGGAAAAAGAGGGTTAGGATTCTCTTCCTACAGTGTTCCTTCTTTGAGTGTTCCTTCTTTGAGGGATAAAAATATAGCTGTAGGGCGCCTGGGTGGCTCAGTGGGTTAAAGCCTCTGCCTTCGGCTCAGGTCATGATCTCAGGGTCCTGGGATCGAGGCCCTCATCGGGCTCTCTGCTCAGCAGGGAGCCTGCTCCCTCCTCTCTCTGCCTGCCTCTCTGCCTACTTGTGCTCCCTCTTTCTCTCTCTCTCTGTCAAATAAATAAATAAAAAATCTTTAAAAAAATATAGCTGTATATCTTTGTAGAATACCTGAGAAGAAATTTGAAAGACTTCTTCTGTCCTAGTTAGGAAGTCAAAGCCTGCATTGCTGACAAATATTCTTTCAGAAGTTCTGTCAAGGCGAGAACGATTAGTCAGTTTTCCAGTGATCTAAGACAGGGATTACACAAGTATTCTCTAATTTCCTAAGTGTACACACCATCCTGTTCGTCAAACTTAAGGGACTTAATATTGAGGCTGCACAGACCATAACTCCTGTCCCCGGGGGATAGCTGATGGTTGTCATGGTTTGAAAGAGCCTCTGAGAACTAGTACTAACAAAAGCACTTGCTCAGGAATTTGTAATTTTTTTTTCTTACTGATATGCATGTTGAAAGTGCCACTTTGGCATTTGTATTCTTCTGAGATAGCAGAACAATGCATGAATTAGGGTGAATTAATGGGAAAATTACTTGAGGTAAAATCGTCTAGATATTACTACATCTTTAAAAATATCTGTCACCTCCTCAACAAGAGTTGTCACTATTTTTTAAGACTCATTGAGGCTCAGAGAAGTCCAAAAAATCAGCGTAACAGCAAAAAAGAGCATAACATATAGATAGATGATAGATAGATAGATAGATAGATAGATAGATAGATAGATATAGGTAAATAAAATTATGGTTTCCAAATCTCATTCCCGTACATTTTTTTGTTTTCGTTGTAAAGACATTACTTCTTCCTAATGTTTAAGTTACTCATCTTTCTTCACACATGATTTTCATAGAGAACTTTATACAAATAAATTTAAAAATATTTACATTCATATCTAAATCTTAAGCAATAGGCTAAGTTGCTGGCTCCTTTATGAAGTTTATGATTATGCTTACTAATGAGTGCATTGAAAAACACCATTTTGTTTGTATATAAACCTGTTTTGCATTTTTAGAAATAGGAAATTATCTTTCATCAAACTTCTATTTCAGACTTATTTCCGTGAAGGAAAAAAAATCCTGTGAAAGAATCTCCATGTTCTCGCCTCTGTTGTACTTGACTATGTTCAAAAACCATTGGAGTCAACCCTTTTATGATCTCTTCAGCAATTGCAGCGATTGCCATGCTTTCACATAGAATACAAATGCTCTCTTTTATAAAAACTCTGTAATAAGTATAACCATAGTCTGCTGTAGCTCCTCAATCTGTGAACAGCCATATATAATGGTATGTGCTTAATATAATTCCCTGATAATCCAAAATTGCAATACAAATGTTATTCTGTTTATATTTGTTATATTATTCCCTCCACTTGATACAAATCACTGCCTCCGGTACAGTCCTGCTTTTGAAATCCATGTATCTGTCATCTGAAAATAGCCCAGGATCTGAGAAGAAAATAAATTACCTGCACTTTAGAACTCAGAAGTTCATTTTCTTTCAGGTATGCCCAAAAAGCTTTAGCTACAGTTCTCTGTTTCAAAGAGCAATGTGGTAGAGCACTTTCAGAATTTCAGTTCCCAAGGTGAGAACATCTCATAAACTTCTGCAGTCGCTTGTCTTTATATGCAAATATTTTCAGAGAAACACAAATATCTAAAATGAATAAATGCTTTTCTCCTCCCACTATAAGGCATTGGTTATAATTGCCTCCTGACATGATAATGACACAGTATAACATTTTCATCAAGATTTATATTTCTGCCTGCAAAGCTGGTTGCGGATTTTAAATCTCACACTCTGACATCACGCATGCCACCGTGCTAGTAAAGAAAACCAATGTTTAGGGAATAGAATTAAATATTTGTAGATAAGATCACAATCTATAGCACTAAACTGGGTAAGCACTTATTTTTTTACCTTTGCAGTTACGTACGTGTTGCATCAGTGATGCATGTAGTACTTTTGAATTTAACCAATCTATGCACAAAGGATTAATTTAACACTTTCTTATATATGTTTTTGGTAAGAGACCTACCAGAAAAATGGTTGACACAAATCAGTTTTCAATTTAAAGCGTTGCAAAAAATATCCAGGAACATTTACATAATTCTTTTCTCAATATAAGTGGAGGAACTAAGTTTAATGACTTCGAGGCAGACAGCAAATACACCCTTTTCTAATCCTGAAGATTAATGTAGAAAATTCAGTGAGGTTGCATGAATACTGCCATATATTAAACTAAAAATCTCAGGTCTAAAACCCCATAAACGTTTTGCGGTGAATTAAAAATCATTTGACTCTAGAGCTAGTGAGTTTTTAACGAGACTCACCAGATTCCTATTTATCGTTGGCAAAATGTACATTCCCAGTGTTGGTATAAAAGAATAATCAAAGAAAAAGTCTTACTGAACTTCAAATAGTTCAAGTGACTGTAGATGAAAGAAAAATTAAGGGATTACACTTTTTTTCAAAACAAATTTGTCCCTTACTCCAGGGCAAAGATTTTATTAAAATGAAACCCCAGGACTTTCAAAAGAGTTACTTAAGATTATATGGCAAATGTTCCAATCGTGGAAATATGGCTTTGAAGTACAATTAACAATCAGGATTAGAACAACCAGATTACAATTAGTATTGAGAGAGAAATTAGCACCTGGATTCTGGGCCAGGCTGCTTGGTCTCTAACATTTCTTTGATTCCTTACCTTCAGCAAGTTAATAAATCTCTGTTATTTTCAATCCCCTTATCAGTAAAATGAAGATAGTAAGAGGATCAACTAACTTAGGGTTTTTATGAGGACAAAAATGAGTTGATTTAAACTTTAGTACATGTATAAGTGTTTACTATGATAAAGATGATAAGGATCTTAATTATTTGGTATTTTGGAATTGAACGTTCATCTATTCCATGTGTAGGGCGTATCCGATTTTTAAAATTGTTGTGTCCCCTGACGCTTTTAAATAAATGTTCAATAACTTTGACTGAATAGGTGAATGACTCTTTCATTTCCAGTCAGCCTGTTCCTCACTGGCATCACCAGAGATGGAAAGGGTAAGCACAAAGGGATAGAATAAGAAATAAAATATTAACTTTGGGGCAGAGTTCTGATTTCAAGTTGATCCGGGAGGAAGACGGCATTAATAGCTACATTTATTTTTCAACTTACTCATGTTGTGCTCATCCTTTCTATATAAAAATATTTCTGAGGTGACTGCATTGTATGTTCTAGTTAGTATCTTTTTAATCACAGTATTAGTAAAGAACCTCTACAAGTAAGTGGATGCTCTAATTCCAGACTCGATGCCTTGATTAATCTCGTTCCTCAACTAATGATAAGAGAAGCAAAATACCTGCCAGTGCTATATTCCTAACAATACAACTTTTAATTCTTAATTGTTGCCTCTGAGAATTATTTATCTAATTATTTTCTGATTGCAACCCCTTATTTATAAATAAAACTTAATATCCCAAATTATTTATTTCACTTTAGGGGATGTTATTATTAGTACAAATTGAAATTAAGAACTCACAAAAATAGACACATAGATTAATGGAAAAGAGAGCCCAGAAATAAACCCTCAGTTTATATGGAAGTTAAGCTACAGCAAAGGAGACAAGAATATACGATGGGGAAAGACAGTATCTTCAATAAATGGTTTTGGAAAAATTGGAAAAACATGTGGAAAGAATGAAACTGAACTACCTTTTTGGAATACCATCTGCAGAAATGAACTCAAAATGAATTAAAGACCTACACGTAAGACCTGAAACCCTAAAATTCCTAGAAGAAAACATAAGCTGTAGACTTCTGAACTTTGGTCTTAGCAATACTTTTTTTGGATCTGTCTCCTCAGGCAAGGGCAACAAAAGCAAAAATTAATAATTGGGACTGTTTCAGACTAAAAAGCTTTTGCACAGCTAAGGAAACCATCAACAAAGTGAAAAGGCAACCTACTGAATGGGAGAGGATATTTGCAAATGATAAATCTAGTAAGGGGTTAATATTCAAAATATGTTCATAAAAACTCAAACAATTCAACAATAACGACAACAAGACCTGATTAAAAACCTGAACCTGAGCAGAAATTTTTCCAAAGAAGACGTACGGATGGCCGTGAAAAGATGCTGAACATTCATCATCAGGGAATTACAAATCAAAATCACAATGAGATGTTATCTTAAGTTTGTCACAATGGCTAGTATCAAACAAACAAACAAACAAGAAATAACAAATGTTGGCAAGGATGTAGAAAAAGGGAATTCTCATGCACAGTTGGTGGGAATTGAAAGGGGTGCAACCACTATGGAAAACAGTATGGAGGTTCCTCAAATAGTTAAAAATAGAAATTCCATGCTACCCGGTAATTCCACTTCTGGTTATTTATCTGAAGAAAACAAAAACACTAATATGCGAAGATGTATGCGCCCTCATGTTCATTGCATTGTTTACAGTAGCCAAGATATGGAAGCAGCCTAAGTGTCCATCAAGAGATGAATGGATAATGTGTGTTGGCTATATATACAATGGAATATTAACCAACTATAAAAAAAAGAATGAGATTCTGCTATTTGTGACAACATGGGAGGACGCAGAATACCTTATGCTAAGTGAGATAAGTCAGACAGAGAAAGACAATTATCCTTTTTTTATTTCTTTTTCTTTTTAGATTTTATTTATTTATTTGACACACAGAGAGAGAGCACAAACAGGGGGAGCAGCAGGCAGACAGAGAGGGAGAAGCAGGGTCCCCCGCTGAGCAGGGAGCCCGACGTAGGGCTTGATCCCAGGACCGTGAGAACATGACCCAAGCTGAAGGCAGACATTCAACTGACTGAGCCACCCAGGCGCCCCCACAAATATCTTTTGATTTCACTTATGTGTGGAATCTTAAAAACAAAACAAATAAACAGGCCAATCAAAAGGGAAAGACTCATAAATACAAGGAACAAACAGGTGGTTGCCAGAGGGGGGGCGGTAGGAGTGGGGAAAATTAGGTGAAAGGAATTAAAATGTACAAATTTCCAACTGTAAAATAAATATGTCATGGGGATGTAAAGTGCAGCATAGAAAATATAGTTAATAATGTTGTAATAACTTCGTGTGGTGACAGGTGGGATAACCAGACTTATCGTGAACATTTCATTATTTATATAAATGCTGAATCACTATGGTGTACACCCAAAACTAATATATTATTGTATGTCAACTGTATTTCAAGAAGAACAAAATTAAGAACTCAGACTGGAGTAAAAAACCTTTAGTCCTTTGCTCATTTACAAACCGCTATGCTACCTTCCCACTCACCCCCACACACAGTGCTCCTGCATCACCAAAAAGAAATACAATCAATATTAAAAAAAAACAAACCACAAAACTGACATTGCATCAATAAATATAAAACACTGTCATAAGGGAAAATATCTTTATGTTTGCCAACTATATCCCTAGCAGGTGTTACTTAAAGAAAACCTAGTTTGGAGAATAGGGAAAAAAAATTAGCTTAAATTATCTGTCCAGCAATACTTAGTATAATATCTCTCTAAGATGATTTTGCGAAGTCTTGTTTATAAATTGGGATTCTGAGAAGGAGGACAGTTGAGGTTGATTTGTTATTGGAGAGCAGCCTGCACAGGGCCACAAGAATGACAGGTTGATTGAGCGGTAATGGAGACAGGGGACCTTTCAGATGGGGATTGATTTGTATTTGACAAATGCTAATGATGGTTGAAAAAAGATAACTGAAATGCTCCAAGCCCTGTCTCTGTTAGGTAATACATTAAGGGTATTTAGAGAAATGTCAGTCTCTCACTTGGTTTAATACTGCTTGTTTTAATTGATTTTCTCTTACCTCTTAACATTTTGTAAATTATTTGTATTTGTTAAAACAATATTTCAGAATATTTGCATAATATAAGGAATTCAGATGCTTGGACATTGACAGTGGAATGCTAGTGATATTTGAGCTTGCCTTTTACTTTAATTTTTCTATTATAGATAATCTTGGTATAATCCTTGCTTTTTTCTTTTGTTCTCTCAAAAACAACTAATTTTTACTAAATCTCACACTATCCTCTTCTATATGCATGTGTAAATACTACCTTTCTCCCTAATGATGCTTCTCATGAAGGATTTGACCATTCCTTTATTTATTAGAGTTTTATCTCTATTACAGTTTTCTCCCAGTGTTACCTTCATCTTCACATTTCCTGAAATTTCAATCACCAAGCAGTATCTCTTTCACAAATATAACAACACCAGTCCTGTTCTTAAAACTAAGCGTAACTTTCCCTTTCCTGGCTAATAGCCAAAGTGGTATAAACAGTTGCTCTTTATTACATGGGTCCTTATGGACTCATGCTAAGAAGACTCGCAAAATAGAAATGCCACCAGGATACAAATAGCACTGAAACTTTGTTGATGTTGAGAACTTAGGCTATACTGTTCATATCTGCACCTTCTTTCCTGGGACCCCTGAAGGCCCTCTGACACCCATGCCCGCACCCCACCTTCACCAAAACAGAGCTTCTGAGTTCCTCTCCAGGGCAACCCATCTTCAGACATTTGTGATATAGCTGATATATGGACTGTGTGTCCCCAGCCAGCTTTTCCTAGCTCAGCATTAACTATATTTAGCCTTCATTTGTGATTAATAAATCTATCTTGCTTTCTAGCTTTGAATTAAAGAGAGAACCTGAAACATGAATAAAAGAGAGAAAAGGATTTAGAAATAAAATATTATTGGGTTTAATAAGTGACTTCAAACTGAAACCAAGAAAAGTAATACGGAGAGAATCATGGCCCAACTTGGGCACAGTTCTTTAATCTCCGAGCCTTGCACAGAGCTGTTATTCAATATGGCGGGTCTGTGGAAGGGAAGGAAGGAGGGACAGAAAGAAAAGGGTGGAAGGCAAGGCAGCTTGGCTCTTCTTGGAAACAGTTCCTGGACTGAGGGAAAACTAGATTTCATGCCTCTCTCACTCTGTCCTTAAAAAATGGGCAGGAAACAATTTAGGTTTATGTTTTTGTGTTACATAAAGCATCGTGACAAGAAATTACTCCTTAGGGTCCTTTCACATGTTCAACATCTGCCTTCCCTTTAAAAGCTATATAAGTCTTTCTCAGTGAACCACCTTGTACAATATATATCACCTACACATCTGGCTAAATAAAACCAATTATACAATTAAAAGTAAACCAGGATTTGCCAACAATATGATCCACTTGCCTGGTCCTCCTCAAAGTGAGATATATGTACTCTGAATATAATTGTGTGGATTTGCTTGTTGCGTTTTTCCCCTAGAATGTTATTCTTCTTGCTTTTCTCTGACATCATTGCCTTCTTACTCTCTTATCTCAGAAATCTGGTTAGAGTGATAAAACAAGGAAATTGTGACAGAAGGATGAACAAAAGTGAACAGAAATGCTTAGGCTTCCTAACTGGGATTTGCCCAGATTTATCTTTGTGGCCGATTCCTTTTTGGTGGTATTTATCTGCTTAACTTTCATTCGTCTATCAACTGCTTAAATGAAAAGAATGATCTTCCTGATTCTTACCATATAGGTTTAGGGAAAAGCTGAGTTTGGAGCTATTGCTTGACTTCCCTCATCAGAAAAATGTCTGTTTTTCTTTTTCCATAGTAAATTACAATACCCTTCTTTGATTGCTTAAACAATATACAAAGCCCATCTGTTCAAAAAATGTTTTCCTACATTAATATGAAAGTAGTAAATGTCTAGGGGCATAGGTTGTGGCATTGGACAAAAGAATGGATTTCAAAGGTAATTCATTCTATACTACCACTATTTGCAAATACAATTCATGCTGTATGTAATCTACATATATGATTTCTATACGGTTTCTTACTTATACAAATGCCTTATGCATGCATCAGGCATGCATTCCCTTACTCAGTGGGACATATTATGATGATTTGTTACAATTGGCAGTTTGGGAATGTGTGAACGTAATCTGTGTAACCAGTCTAATAAGATAGTTTCAAATGAGAACTAAGGAGATGTAGATTAATAATTGTACACACACATACATAAACACACACCTACACAACAACAAATGCACAAGATCTTTTCTTTTTAAAAAATACTATTATTCTTTTGATTTATAAAACATTTACATGGTTAACATGAAATACTTCCAGGTTTTGATGAGAATTGATTTGTTAGACTATAAGAATTCTTTTTACCTTATGCATCCCTCAAAATAGTCTATCTGAAATATTATGGTATTTTCTTCCCAGTTATGGTTCTTTAAATTCTATCTTTAAAAACTCTACTAGAACAGCAAAACTTGAGTACTTTAATCTCCCACAACACTCATGCTTGCACATGTGAGAAAAATAACTGTTACTTGTGTTGTAATGCTTCGTTTTTTTTTCCTTTTTTTTTGTTCTTTATTACACATTATCAATCAGGCTTCAGATGCAATTGTGAAGAGCACACTGGAAGCTTAGCAGCAATTATTGTCCTTGAGGTTTGACTAACGTGTTGAAAGTCTCTACAAGAGATGCAGAAAGAAACACGTTTCCAAATTTAGACCATTTTGCAAACCAAAATGAGGGTTTTTTTTCCCGAAACAATTGTTCTGCAACTTGCAGTTTTTCCCCCATAAGTTTATTTGACAGTATCCTCTCCTCACCAAGTGTGGACTGCTTCTCCTTGTAATCCAGGGCACCTAAAGGCATTTTTCCTAAGAAAAAAAGGGAAAGAAAGAAATCTAGGGAATGCAAAATGCATTTTCAGTTGGCATTTAGAATCTCGGGACAAATCCTGTCTTCAATTTTCTGTATACTGTTCTCATCTTTAAAGAACTTAAATTTGGGCATTATAAACAGATGTGTGTTGTTTAACACTTAAATCTCTGCCTTCTATTCTTGTGCTTGTATTAAATACTTCAAGAGAAGCTAAATTAAAGATCCTTTTAGAAGGAAGAAATCATAGAACTAATGGAAATGAATCCTAGGAAACATTAAGGTTTAAGATCCCTGCCTTATATTTGTTCTTTCATGAGAAAGAAGATAGTATTTTTATTTTTCCATCACCAAATTTAATCCAGGATGTGAACAGAAATGACACTGTGGACAGTTGATTATAATGTGGTTACATGTATTCAGTTTCAACAGTTGATGGACATTCTTTTAATTGCCTCCAGAAGGAGTTGGTTTTAGGTGTAAATGACCAAGGTAGCTTGAACTCAATCACTGTCAAGTGTCTTGTGACCATGCGTATGAATAGAAATACTTGCCAGTAGTCAAGTTCCACATATCCTATGTGAAAATAAAAATGAGAAATGATTAAAAATGGCAATGACAAAAAAAAACACAGCAATGACAGTACTTTAGAAGAAACAAAGGAAAGAAAAAAATCGCAGTAAATGTGCCCTTGGTTACACTATCCTACAAAGGATCCAACATTGAAAAGAAAGGGAAACTGGACACTTAGTAAGGGGCTCTGGCAGCAAAAGATAAAGTATCAAAGAATTAAATTATCAGAAACTACTAGACTGGTGGTTCTTAAACATGGCTGAAATTGAAAATCACCTGGGGGGCATTAAAAAAAATAACAAATACCAATGCCTGAGTTCTCTCAGAGATTGTTGTTATTGGGCTGGGGTGCGGCCTGGGCATTGGGATTTTTATAGCTTCCCAGGTGATTCTAATGTGCAGCCAAGGTTAAAAACCCCTGTTCTAGATTGTTCCTCTCTCTGTTTCTGTCTCTCTCACACACTCTCTCTCTCTCTCTCTCAAACAGCTTTTGCAACTTCAGCAAAACAAATAGCAGTAGTTTGATCTTTGGGGGGAACTATATGATGGGTTTTTGTGTGTGTTTTTTGTGGGGGGGGTTGTAGCTGTTTCATTTTAATTGTTCAGAATTTCCTTTCTTATTAAATAAAGTTGATCCGTACTATGAAGCTGAATTCCACTCTCCACTCTTTACAAAAAGATATCTCAAACAAATGAATAAATAACTACTCATATAATAGTTTACTTACAAAGTGAGTCTGGCTCCCCGAAGTCTGTACACGTGGCTGTATGGTGCTCAGGGTTTGGGAGACTTACTAATCAGGAGAATATGCTCTGATTCTTGCCTGATTCTCAGGCTGTTTGGTTGGACAGAACAAGCTGGTGCTACTGGCATCACCGTATGGACAAGTGCACTCTTAACGCACATGCCCTTGGAAGAATTTTCTCATCTATTATTTCAGGTTTCTCATCTCTAAAATAAATGAGTTTTGACAGAGTCACAATTACAGTTCTTAACAATTCTCAGATTATGTATTTCAATTTGTTCACATCTTTGTGAATTTCTTTTCCTTTATGTATGTATGTATGCATTGCTCTGCTAGAAAATTGGGATCATGATGTATACAAAGTTTTATATCCTAATTCTCCCATAACTTTTTATTGTGGCTGATTGTGAACCCCTCATGATCATTGTGGAAAATAGAACACGTTATTTAAGAAGTCAGCTATGGTTTCTGTCTCACCACTATATTCTGGCATATTCTTTTCTGGACATTTTTCAAAGAATTGTCTAGACTGTGTGTGTCTGTGTGTATAGTTTCTATGTACAAAAATTAGTAATGTTCATATTATAATGTTGTATAAAAAGAAAAGAACTGAGTGAGTGGGCGCCTGGGTGGCTCAGTGGGTTAACGCCGCTGCTTTCGGCTCAGGTCATGATCCCAGGGTCCTGGGATCGAGGCCCACGTCGGGCTCCCTGCTCGGCAGGGAACCTGCTTCCTCCTCTCTCTCTGCCTGCCTCTCTGCCTACTTGTGGTCTCTCTCTCTGTGTCAAATGAATAAATTAAAAAAAAATCTTTAAAAAAAAAAAAAGAAAAGAACTGAGTGAATTGATAAATATCACAAATAATCCTGCCACTGACAATCAAATATTTTGAGGATTTCTTTCTTCTTTAGTATTATAACAAAAGTATTTTCCAGTACCATGCAATTTTAAAATATAATATTTTAATCAATGCAAAATGTTCCATCTTACAAATTTATGTAGTTCTTACCTTACTCTTAAACATTTCAGTTGCCTTCAGTGTTTTTTGTAGTCATAAGTAATGTTATGAAGAACAACTTTGTGCCTTTGATTACCTCTAATTATTTCCTTGGGCTGGATTTTGGGGTTTGCAAGTTCAAAGAATATGAATGTTTTGGAGCTCCTTATGCATATTGCCAAACTAGTTTTGGGTTTGTATTTTTATCTTTTTTTTTTTTTTTTTGAAGTAGTCTCCATACCCAGCATGGAGCCCAATGTGAGGCTTGAACTGAAGACCCTGAGATCAAGAATCAGACATTTAACTAACTGAGCTACCCAGGCGCCAACCTCCCCCCCTCTTTTTTTTTTTTTACAAATTTAAACTTCCTCTACCAACATGTGAAAGAGACTAGATACCATCCTCTCACTAAAATGGTACATCTTTTTTGTCCAGTGGTATACATGAATGAAAGATTTACTTCTAAACTAGTATTCTTCATTCTCTTGAGAAATAGTCTACTCCAGTCAGGCAAGCAGTGGAAGCTGAGAACCACAGATGATTACAGCCTGATGAAGACTTATGTGCTCATTGAATAATGTCTTACTGGTTTGTAAAGGATTTTGGCTCCAATATCCTTACAAAGAATAGGCCAAAAAAAAGTGTTTTTTCACAAAACGTAATGTTGGGAGATTTTAAATGATCAATTTCATATTTTAAGAAAAAACTAAATGATAAATCTCAGAAGGTAGAAAAGAACAGTACTAGTAAACCTGGAAGGTTGCTGGATTTTTTTCCTTTTGATTTATACAAGTTTTTTGTTCATGAGTTATTATGAATGTGCCAATTGTGAAATATGACTTTCCTGGAACATACATCATTTCTACAATTCTGTTAAGTGACTTTCCATGGCTGCAGGAATGAGAATGGAGACTTCCTTGCCTGCCATTACAGCCTGTGGTAAGCAACACTAAGTTAGCTATGCCTTCCTGGACTTAAAAAAAAAATTTGTATTTTTAAGAAGAAACATTTCAGTTAAATTTTTATTCATTCGGAAAATATCCTCTTGCAAAACAATGAAGCACCAACTTAAAATTCAACTCATTTTATATTGCCATAAAAAATGCTAATCTAGCACATTAAATCTTATCACTTATGGTTGCCCCACAGGCCTACCGTTAGCCAATAATTGCTTCATAATTATTTTCCATCCTCAACAAGGTGAGTAATAAGATATACCACTCAAGAAATAAAGTTTATAAAATCTACATTTATTCTTCTTATAAAATGAATACTACCCCTAGAGATCCACTCCTAAATGAACACTTTAATAAAGATGTTTTTCCAAAGATGTACAGAGTTCATATATTTCTAGTTTTACTTCAAGTTAAATAAAAAACATTTATTTTAACCATAATATACCAGAAATAAACTATAGAAAGGGTATAATATAAAACCGGGCAAGTTTTCCCAGGGGCTATACTAAAGCTGAAGACAAGTTAAACACTGAGAGAATGGTGGAGGGGACCTATGCATGGGGTCCGCCAGCAAAGGGGCCTAAGGCTGGACACCCTGCCTCCATCTCGGATTCTGAGAAGTATGTGGTTGAGGACTGAGTCTTAGATATGCCAGTGTTCCCTTGATTATCCTCATGCCCATGGATAATATTTCATGTGAAAATCCCACTTCTCACAGATCCTAACCAGTCGTGCTCTTTCCATCAGGGTTCACGTTTCAAGAGAACCTAGCCCTTCTCAGTCAGGCAGGGCAAACCTAAAGATAAGAAGAGAGGCTGAGATGATACAGAGGACAGGTGAACGGCCCCTCCTCCTTGTCCCTTTTTATTCCCCTCTGCCATCCCCCTCCCCTGCGGTTCTCAAACAGTCAGCAAAACAGACCCATAACTTAGGACCCAGCAAATCAGAATTAGGGCACAGCATCTGTATCCCCTGAGTGATAATTATGCAAACTGTCTTGTGTTGTTTCCAAACACCTGCCCCTGCCCCAAATGTCTAGTGTTCTCTTTTGATTCTTGAACACATTTACAAAATTCACCTTTTCTTAGAGCTTGTGTTCTATTACTAAGAAAGATGTGGTCAAATGACAAGAAGCCATTTTTATGTTCTGACAAACTAATGTCTTATGCTCTCTACTTTGTAATATGCAACCAGGATCTGAAAAATAACTTGCATCGCTTCAGTATTTTGGCTTGTTTTTATTCTGACATAATGATTAACCTGAAAAGGTAGTGAACTCTCCATCTCTAAAAGCACTCCAAAAAAAAAAAAGGCCAAGTGACCTTCACGGAGGGATAGTTGAACATGGATTCCTAAATTCAGCAGAAGACTGGACAAAATAATTTCTACATGTTTATCTCTATGCTAAGAATTCATATATGACACCTATTTCCAAAATTATTTGCAACACTATACAGTAAAATATATACTATAAGTCTGCTAAATTGGAATGTGAAACTAAAACTTCTGAGAAGTCAAGATTAAATGATTCCTCCTGCAGATGCCTAATTAGAAAACATAATAGAAAGGGATACTCACTGGGCAGAATTTTCTCAGCTTATTCATCTTGCTCTGAACAGATTTGCTAAGTGCGACAGTGTCAACAGATTGTAGTTTTTAGAACTAGTTTAATGTTCCTTTTTCGAAAAGCAAGTTTATAGTTTGTTTCTCACTTGCCTCTAGAAGCCCCATAAAAAATATTTAATTTCTGACTCTTGTAAAGCTTATATCATAGTCAGCCCCTACCACAGACGGTACCTTGCACCCAGTAGGTGCTACACAAAGTGTATGGATTGTGACACTAGTAGTGTGCTAGGTGTTAACTAACTACAATTTAAATACAATCTTGAAAGGGAAAAAACAAAGTGTATGGATTGAATCGAAGAGCCTAAGACAGAAAGTGCTTATCCAATCCTACCTTAAAATGTCTTATTTCTCGCTGAGGAGTAAAATGTATACCCTGATGGAGATCTAATTAGATTGTAAAGGAAGAATAAAATACAATAAGGACCAAAAATAGCAGCAATTCAGCTCCTCTCTGTGTGGAGAGAAGCAATCCTCCACCTACATTTTTTCCACACAGAAGAAAAATGTGGCTTGTAGCTTTAGAATTCTGCTCAGAGAGTGGGCAAGATGAACACAGGCAGCAAAGTATTTGCCTGGAATCCAAAATTGGTATATCTTAACAGCTGATCACGTAACAGAAAAAGAAAAGAAAACCCTAGATCCTCTTAATATTTAAGGATAACCTAGATCACTCTTCATCTGGAAAATGCAATGTAATTAATTGCTCCTGACATTTTCTCATTGGATTTTTCAAAACCCCAGTTCCTGGCCCCTTCCAGCCCCTATACTGTAGCCACATTCATCCTTTTCTCCTCACTGCGCCTCGGAGATCCCAGCACCACCATTGTGATAAAAAAAAAAATCATGTGACCCTTCTCCTAATAGAAACTCTTCCATTTTTTATTTCTAGCAAACCTAAACTTTTCTTTTTTCTGCCATCTCATGGACCCCCACATTTTAATACTCTGCTGTTTCTACCCTCATCCCTGTACTAAGATTATTTTAAAGCTGCAAATGATCATCTGCTCATTAAAGTTCTCTAAGTTTTCCTTCACGTTTTGGCCGCGTTTTCTGTTATTAGCTACACCCTGGTTCCCCCATGCCTTCGATTCTGTTACATCCAAGGTCTTGATCCTCTTCTAAGCCCTCATACAACTCCTCTGCTGCCTCTTTCCCTATTATTTCTCTACCCTCCCATTCCCTAAAGTCTGCTTTTCCCTCTACTTTTGGCCTCATTTTTCTTTTTCCTTTCCCCTTCATCTTCAGAGATCCTACCCATTCCCAGACTCCCAAGGATTAAGTCAATGTGCCAGCAAATCTTTAAAGAATAATGTAAATATAAATATAAGATATATGTAAGTAAATAAATAATTTTTCTCCGAAAACATCTCTCCATCTTTTGGTCAACTTTTGTCTTATCCTTGACCTCAGTCTTGGCCCAGCGGGTGTTTTATTCTTTATATTATTCATTTTCTTTCATTCCTTTCCAGGCTCACTTTCAGCCGTTATGTCACCCAGAACACTGTCAAATGGCTTCCTTTGGTTTTCTTAGTTTTTAACTCTAGTCTCTCTCTTACCTCATTTCCATCGCTGGGGCTCTCTCTGTAGCTTTGTGTGGTTGACATGTTCATGTCTTCTTGCCAGCTTCACTGTATGCTTCTGCAAGGCAGAAAGCATATTATATATTGCAGTATAACCTAGAGACCTACTGGACTGACTGACTCATAGTCACTATTGAATAGATACTTATAATCATGACAATAATTGATAAGAACTCCATCACTGTTAGGAGCATGGATGAAGGAAAATGGTGTACCCTTTCCTGCGTTACTTCAAACCCCTACTTAGACCTGTACCTTCCAGACTGCAGGACCCACTCCATGTTCATCATTTTTTCTTCTTCTTGATGACCATGTTCACTGATTTCCCAAATATGTATATATTTGGGATCAAAATATAATTTTTTCTTATGAGTTTTATATTATTGATATAATGTTATTTAATTTTTGAAACTGAACTATATAGATTGTTGATTTGGAGCCAATACACACACACAAACACACACAGAGTTGTGTGTGTTTGTTTGTGTGTGTGTGTGTGTTTGTGTTATACATTGTGTCATCTTGCTAGTTGTTGCCATAGCAAAGTACAGCAGACTGAATGACTTAGACACCAGAAATTTATTTTCTCACAATTCTGGAGGCTAGAAGTCCAAGATCAAGGTATTGGCAGTGTTGTTTTTTCCTGAGGTCTCTGTCCTCGGTTTGTAGATGACTCTCTTTTTCCTGTGTTTTCAAATGGTCTTCCATCTGTACCTCACTGTGTCCAGATTTCTTCTTCTTATAAGGACAACAGTCACTGAAATAGGGTCCACCCCAATCACTTCAGTTTAACTGGATGACCTCCTTAAAGACCCTATCTCCAAATAGTCACATTCTGAAATACTGGGAACAGAGTTCAGCCCATCATCACTATAAACGTTTGTGTGTGTGTGTATACAGTGAAATAAATTCAAGTTAAAAAGTGCTTTTTTTAAGATAAGAAAATATAGAAGACATTAAGCTTTGAAGAAAAAAAAAAGAACCACACAAAAATGTAATCATCCAGGTTAATATCTAAAGACTTCAGCTGGGAAGGCACCCACCACCGACATCAGGGAGGTCACTGGGTCTAACACTGTCTCGGGAAAGGAAAGGAAGTAGCTAATATACCCAGTGGAATTTCCGAGGGCGTTAATCATATCAATTTTTATTCCCTTGAGAAATTCTCGTGAAACTGAGGTAAATATCTGGAATGCACAATCGACAGAGACATATGGAGTGCATGCTTTAATAATATAAATAAGCTTTCTATCCTCTTTGGGAGCATAAGTTACATTTTGAATTACCTCATAGCACATATGCTGCCCTTGCGTATCACCGGGTTTAGCATTCCATGCAGATCTATTGCCCAAAACTGTCCCTGGACCCGGGTCGTTTATTGATTGTGTTCGGTCGTGGCTTTTACTGATCATTTTTAGTCTTGCATTTTGGTGGCTCTTTCAGCACATTTTAAAGTTTCCTTGCTGGTATCCCTGCTGTTATTTCTTAGATGACTCATGTTGTAATTTTCCAAACCGACTCTCTTAACAGTAAGAAGAAAAGCGTTCACTCAGCTAAGATGGATTTTATGTTCAGTGCCATTCTAAACTATCAGTGAAAAAAATTGAACATGGTAGTATTGGAAACAAGTACATTGGGAGCAATATAAAGGGTTTAGGCTGTAGTTGCCTGCAAAACATCCTTGTTTTGGAACGACAGACCCCCCGATTTTCACCAAACTCTCACGGAGGCATAATGTGACCCTCAGCAGGCCTTGGCCTTGCTGGGAATCCCAAGCACATGCACCCACTTTCTTGCACATCTCCATGTATGACCGTCTACAGACTGTGCGTGCATACACACACTTTGGGTAAAAGATGAAATGTTAGCTAAAACAAACAAAATAGCTGAAAATTTGCATTTGTATTGGGTTTGTTGAAAAAGAATACCTTATTTATTCTCATATCTGCATTGGAATGAAAATAATTCAGTGGTAGGAAAAGAAAAATTTTAGGGAGACGCATTTTTTAAAAGAGTTTATTTATTTGAGAGAGAGAGCATGAGCCAGGGGAGGGGGCAGAGGGAGAAGGAGAAACAGAGAGACTGACGATGTAGGGCTCAATCCCAGGACCCCCGAGACCATGACCTGAGCTGAAGGTAGATGCTTAACCAACCGAGCCACCCAAGCGTCCCAGGATTTTTTAAATATATATATTTGTATGCATTAGAGCAGCAACTTTTTCCACCTGGGTGAGCATACCCTCTTTTAGGATGGCAGCAAATGAGATGATTTGGGTTAGGCAGGGCTTTGTCAGACTATGAATGTACCCTCCGAGCTCCTGATACATACATAGTGCCTCTCCTTCTTGGGAATGGCCAAGTATTGTAGTAGCAGTGCTCATGCTTGCTTTTTGTGCGCATGAAGTGTAGGGACGCAAAAAAGAAAACATTCTGAGTAATAGGACAGTAGTATGAAATTCACCTCAGTGAGGACATCTGTCCCTTGGGCTCACAGGGAAACAAGCATGGACGAGCACAGCCAGAGAAGAGGGAACAATAGGTGACAGTAAGGAAAGGCAACATAGTTGATGCAGGGGGTTAATGTGGTCCAATTTGTAATTCTTAAAACATGGGAATGGGGGTGGTCTGTGAGTTTGCTCACTTGGTAGGCATGCCTTGGGCAGACAGAATAAACGGAGGCGAGAATTCAGAGAATATATTGTGCCAGGACTTTGTAGAGGAATCCAAGTCCTGAAATTCAGGTAGACTGGACGAGGATTTGTTTGCACCGTATATTAAGGAAAGAAGAAATCACACACTAGGGACCAGGGGGAGAGAGAAAGGCAGGAAACAAATAGAGGGCAGGTGCCATCCTCCTAAGTAGGTAAAGAATGAATTCCAGGGGGAGGGATGGGGTGCCTGGGTGATGGACATTGGGGAGGGTATGTGCTATGGTGAGTGCTGTGAATTATGTAAGACTGATGATTCACGGACCTGTACCCCTGAAACAAACAATACATTATATGTTAATTTTTTTAAAAAAATAATGAAGTCCAGGAAGTGGGTCAGGGAATCAGGGGACTATAGACAAAATGTGGTCAATGATACAACTCTGCTGCGTGTTTTGAAGCTGTATTTGGACCTTTATACCAAAACTGACATTTGGAAGCAATGGTAATGTGTCTTAATCTCTTCTATGTTCATCTCTGGTAAATTAGATCATCTTTCCTGGTGTCTCTGAGCCATCTCTGGCTATTCATTTAGTCCTCATTAATGAGAAAATTCCTCGGGTTCCATTGGGTTGAACTGGTAGCTTTTTAAGATTGATCTTTTAGTAGTCATATGGCTCAGTCTAGCTGAGCCTATAAATTTTGAATTCACTCTCATAATCCTTAAGAAAAATGCCAGGACTACTCTTTTTAATGTCTATATGAGTTTTTTTTCTATTATAAGTATTATTATATGACCAGATTCCTGAGTATTTTAAATATCCTACAATATAAAACATACAGTGGCTATAAACACATACAAACATGTGTGTGCACATTCATAAAAGCCAGGTAATTGCAAAATAAAGACACTGTGCCTATTTACTATGAAAATCACACCTATGTAGATAACTACACTTGTGAGCATAACTTAATGTATCGAGATGTGGAATCCCTATGCTATATACCTAAAACTAACATAATATTTGTCTGTCAACTATATTCACATACAATTTTTTTAAAAAAGAAAATCACTCCTGTGGGTTCTAAAGTTAAACTAGTGATATGGTCCTTCGTTTATTTTTTACTGAAGGCTTTTCAAGTCTCATTTTCTCTATTCAGATACTGAAATTCTCACCATTATTTTTTGTCTTTGTTCTTGTCAAAGGACAAAAGAGATTTTTAGTTACACTTAACATTCATCAAAATCTTTATCCTTAATTAAACTTGTAAGATATAATGTTATCAAAATTACTATAAATTGAACCTATATTAGAAATTGTCAGGCATAAAAATTATTCTGTTACTTTTAAGCAATTCTCCCTTTACACTTTAGAAGTCTATACAATTGTGCATTTTGTAGCCCAACTGTCAAATAGCTGAAGATAAATTATTAGTGATTTGCAGTATTTTATTGTTAAGATTTTCAGTGCTTTCTCAATGGTTTCCTGACTTTCAGAGGATTTTTGTTTTCTTCTTTTTCTTCTCATTTCCTACCAGGGTAGCATTTTAAGTAGATGTTATAAATCTCTGCCAAAGGCACATTCATAGCCCTGCTTGAATGGTTTCATTTAGACTAGGACTACCCTTACTTTTCGAGTTTCTTCAAGATCTTTATCATGGTGAAATAACACTTTGTTCTCATTAAAGAATCAAGCTCAACTTCCTAAAAATCCCCCAGAGTAACTAAATATAGATGATTTCTTTGATTTTGGAATAGATCCAATACTATACACATTATCAAATTAACTTTAAACTTCTACTTGAAATACAAACATGGATTATTAATAGTTTTTTCAAGAGATAAGGGGACACTCTCTGAATATATATATTTAATACATCCACTATCTTAGCTCTATAAATTAAACATGTTTGATGCCTGACTGCTATAAACATTTTCTACAAAGGCAGACAGGAAGCTGGTATCTATTTTTACAATTTTAGTCAAACATTTTCTAAAAGACTAGTGATGAGTATGGTATTTTTTCTTAAAGTTTCCAAGACCCCTAATTCAGGCCACAGATATTTCTTTAAAACACACCAAATCTAGCTGAGAAATATATTGAGTCAGCGATTCAGAAGGGGAAAACCGGAAATAGAAATCTTTCCCAGATTCCATTTCTAACCTAGCCAAGTAGACACCAAGAATACTAATTTTTTCAAAGGTGTCATAATTTTTCAAAATTTTAGGCTAAAGGCAGCTATAGACTATTTATTCTTCTTGATCTGTTTCATGATCAGTAAGAATGGTTTATTCATGTGGTTACAAGTGACAAGGGAATGCATATCGAAATGACTTATAAGATTTTTTTTTCCAGGTGAATAGATTTCCTAACAGATATCTATCTATCTTTTGGACCAAAAAAAAAAAAAAAAAAAAAAAAAAAGGAGAGAAAGAAAATTAAGTGAATCAGAGATGAGATAACCTTTCTCTTTCTCTTTCAACATTTCTTTTGTAACCTCAGTCACTCTGTTCTCTCCATATAATGATGAAAAACAAGCACTTTCAGTTTTATAAAAGCCTCTCTCTTCACAATGTCCCATTTTCATGAAGCATTGCCTTGCCTTGAGAATAATGCACATGGTCTATACTACAGCTCCCATTTATTCTTGTCACTTTAATTTGGAGGTTTCAAATGATAGGAAAGGTAATTTTGTAATGTTCACACATGCTAATCTATAGACACCTCGTATAGATTTTGTGATAGATCCTAAAGTCTGAGACCTCGTTCAGAAGTTGGCATATACTTTTACAATATATGTTGTATTTACGTTCATTCATGAGTACAAAAATGTCAGTCAGAGAGGACAACCTCTTTGCTCAGTAAATAACAAAACGGTCTATTCTTATTTCAACAATGCTTCCCTCTCCTCAGCTGAGTGTTTATACAATTATAATGTACATGATTCCATAGTCCTCATGTAATAAAAAGTCACATTAAAATTAACGAGATTTTCACCCAGGTAAAGTGGGGAATTAGTGGCATTTCTGACTTTAAGTGCTTTTCCTATTATTTCATTATATTGTAACAGGTGATTGGAAGGCAATTTAAAAGAGCCTGTCTCACAGAGCATAACTCACATTTTGTAATCCTAAATACCAGAATTAAAATCTTATAAATGAATTGTGTCCCTGTGAAGGGCATGTACAGTGATAGTTGATTTTTATTGCAGCAAGGAATAACAAGAGGGGAGTAACTATGCAAATTGTGTGTGTGTGTGTGTGTGTGTGTGTGTGTGTGTGTGTGTGTGTGTGACATTGTCCCTCCTCTTTGATTTACTTATTTATATGTCCAATACCACTTTATTGCACAAAAGGCTCAGAGTGATCAAAACTCCGGAGACGATGAAGTTGGGATCAAGAGATGGAAAAAGGCAAATGCTGCAGGCTGGTATAGCAGCGACTAAATAAGGTCGTGAACCGGGTGGACCAGGAGAGGGCAGGCACTGCCAAGGGTCAGCTGCTCCCACTTCAGCAGCTGCGGCCTCCAGAGAACATAGGCCTAGGCTTACCGTTCCTGATTTCTCAAAAGATGGCAGAAATGCAGATTTCTGGATTTATAAATATTAGAAACTTTTTTTTTTAACTTCGGGTTTGAATATTTGAGATTGGAAGTGGTTTTCCTTGGAAGGATGGGGACGACCAGGAGGGGACACAAATGGGGTTGTTGGGAATGGCGCTCTCTCTCTCTCTCTCTCTCTCTCTCTCTCTCTCTCTCTCATACATATCTATATCTATAGATCTATATGTATACATATGATTCCTCATCTGTGTCAAGAATGCTAAAACCGAGGTGGTCCAGATGAAGCCCAGTGTGAGAAGAGACTGGATTCTACGTCTAGGAGCAAAGGCCCTCAGGGTCTAGTTTAATTCTTGGATGTCCCAGGATTTGTATCCAGGGCCCTTGTTGGAACAACAATGAGCGTCTTTCTCCTCAGTGGGTCCCTCAGACTAGAATCCAGGATCAAAACTTAGTTTGGGCCCGTTGTCTTAAAACTGAATTGAACAGGAACCGAATCTTACAGAAAGCAGAGCACCCTTCACCCCACTGTGATGGGGGAAGATGGGACTGGGTACTGTTTCCCAGCTGCCTTCACTCTCACTCCTCCTGACAACATGGGCTGCAGGAACACAAGCTTGTGAAGAAAACTACATTCACTCACCAATTACAATGAAAACTTTATAAAGGGGTAGAGGAAGGAATGGCAAAAGAGACAGGAACAGGAAGAGGGCTGAATTAATTTTGTACCATTGCCTAATGTATATTTTAACATTTTCCTTATTTAATTTCTTTAAGTTTGGGACATAATTATCCACCTGCCTGTCTGGCAGTATTTTATTCAATAATGCTTCATATAGCAATGTCTTGGGGTTTTCTCTTGTGCTAAGTTTGAAAAACCAAAATTAAAATGTGTGTTGTCTTAAAGCAAAACAAAATGTGTGCTATCGTAAAGCAAGGCAATAAAACATTCGTCAAAAAGCACCTTCTCATAAGCCAGCCCAGAAGCAGTCTTCTGAGGACACAGGCCAAAACTGACAAATGTAAGTTAGCCCTAACCTTAGGAGCTAGCTCACGTGTGCGGACAGTGCTTGTTTTAACAAAGCTGAACTCAGTCATTACAATAGTTAGAGAATCTTCTTTCTGAGATTAGAGTTTAAGTTTACATAAATAATGGATAATAGAATTATAAGTACATACTAGAATAAATACGCCTGGGATATGATAGACTCATGGCGTGAAATAAATATCTGACATGAATGATGAATATGCATAACACAGGAATAAATAGAAATTTAGACTTTAAATTTTAATTACCACTGTCACCAAAATATACATTTAATATATAATATGCATAACTATATTGAAAAATTGATAGACTATTTTTCGAGGTAAGGCTCTAGATTTTTTAAAGCCATCCGACCAGGAACATTTGGCAATCATTTACTACAAGTCAAAGCATTTGCAAGGGGACAGACAGAGTCACTATTGAAGTGCTTTCCAGCTCACTGAGCCTAAAATCCCTGAATAGTAGGACAAGGCAGCAGGCAGTAAAATAAATTTTATGATTGTTGCTTTTTTATTTTGACATCCATTTTCATACAAAAGTTTGCCTTTTATGAGTTCAATTTATTTTAAAATAATTGATTCTCTAGGAAAAGTAAATGCTGCATTTTTTTTTAAGTGTAGATCCAAAATCCTTCCAGATGAATTTTGTTAATTCAGGTATCGTATCTGGAGTCACACCATATGCAAGTTACTTGCCCTCACTGTTCCCCATTTCATTCCTGTGTGAAGTGAATATATTGATAGTACTAACATTATGGAGTAGAGTGGAAACCTGAGTCGGGAACATCTAAGTGTTTGATAATGGTATTATTATTACTCTTTATCACTGCCACCTTACGCACTTCTAGTCTGACAGAGGCCTTGAAAGTTCAAATATTGGTCGTGTTCCTTTATTTCCATAAAGGCTCTCTTTTTACAAAGATTTTATTCATTTGGTAAAGAGAGAGAGAGCACAACCAGGGGAAGCAGCAAAGGCAGAGGGAGAAGCAGGCTTCTTGCTGAGCAGGGAGCCAGATGCAGGGCTCGATCCCAGAATTCTGGGATTGTGACCTGAGGGGAAGGCAGACACTTAACTGACTGAGCTACCCAAGCACCCTCACTCTTAAATCCATCCTTTTCACAGTGGATTTTGACTCCCTTTAATCAGTCACCAAAAAATATAGATTTTGGTCAGAGATTTCAGCCTTCTAATCCTTATTAATTCTTATCAAAAGCTTGGTTGTGGTAAATACTAACAGGACATTAAAATTATCCATGTAATTATTGGAGGGATTCCAGATATGAGGAATGGGCTTCTGAGAATAAAGAATGCCACTAGATCTTCAGTTCTACGTAGAAATTTTTTCATTAAACATATTGCAGCTGTAATTTTGTGTCCATGCTTTTGGAGTGAGAAGTTCCAATCACAGCTGTCGTTTGATTCTCGGTAGGATAGGTAGCTCCACAACCACATGTTTTAGGTGGAAGGAGGGGCAGAGAGCGCCTGGGTGGCTCAGTGGGTTAAAGCCTCTGCCTTCGGCTCAGGTCATGATCCCAGGGTACTGGGATCGAGGCCCACATCGGGCTCTCTGCTCAGTGGGGAGCCTGCTTCCCCCTCTCTCTCTGCCTGCCTCTCTGCCTATATGTAATCTCTCTCTCTGTGTCAAATGAATAAAAAAAAAATCTTAAAAAAAAAAAAAGGAAGGAGGGGCAGAGGGAGAGGGAGAGAGAGAATCTTAAGCAGGTTCCATGCCCAGTGCAGCACCCCACACGGGGCTCTATCTCACAACCCTGAGATCATGACCAGAGCCAAAATCAAGAGTCAGATGCTCAATGGACTGAGCCACACAGGCACCCCCACAGCCACATTGTTTTGTGAGATTTTCTGAATATTCTAATATTACCCTTGTATCAGTTCAGGCCTTCATGAAACTGTGTATGTGAATCACAGTGGTGTTGCCTTTCATAGAACTTTTTACTGAATACAATTTTGGTAGTATGTCATTGCCATCTGGTTTCTTACAAAGGTCATTGTCTAGAACTACCTTTACAATAGCTTTTACAAAATTCTTATTGTGAGGACTTGATAAATTTTACTTATACTTTAGTTTCATGAAAAGTTCTGAAAAGTTGTGTTTACCTTATAGACAAATAAACATTTTTTCCTTGGGCTGCTAAAATATCTATACTGCAATTCATCTGCAGTTCATATATGTGTTAATTTTATGGATTGATTCTTTTTCTACGATGGTATTGCTTCATCTGGATTTCTCACATATTTCCTTTGAAAAAGTAAAACCTGAATAGACATTTCCCCAGTGTATTCCACCACTCATGTTCAGTGTCTTTCAGTAAAGTTCCATCTCAACTTTTTACCCATCTAGTTGTAATTACAAAAAAAAAATTCCTTTACAAATTTGGTAAATGCTTGTAAGATATTTGGAAACTTGGGGTTAAAATATAGCAATATTAATGTGTACTCTTTTGTAGCTTGCTTTATTCTGAATTGTTGCCCACTGAATGTCACAGTTAGCAAAAGAATGGATTGGCCCATAGAGGGAGACAATATGGTTCAGTGGAGAGTCCCTCCCGCATGGAGTTAGTAGACTGATTCTAGTCCCAGGTCTGCATTTTCGGGCAGAAGTTTGTCTCCATGAGTAGAGGACAATACTACTACATCTATGCACCTCATAAGATGGTGCTAGGATAAATAATACAGAGGAAATGGTATAGAAATACAAAGTATTGACACAATCTGTAATTTGAAAAAGTCCATTTCCCCAACTCCCCTGTTTAATAAAGAGTCAGAACCATGCTTGTACTTTGAACCTGTGGTTAAAAAGCTGTCAAGTCATAAATTTATTTAGTCTATTATTTAGTCTGCCTTTGCCATCTATTAGTTCTATGATCTTGGGCAAGTTTTGGAGCCGCCCGTCTGTCAGTCTTCTCACAGGTTGTTGAGAGGAATAAATGCGATCATACCAGTAAAACCCATAGTGCCGTATTTGCCACCGTGTGTGAAGTTCAATAAATAGTAGCCGTTGTTATTAACATGCAGTTCCTTCACTTTGTCCTTAAAGTTAACAGGCATTGCAAAAATGGAAGCCCATTTCATTAAGCTAAAATATACATGTGTAAATGGGTCCATATAGTATAACCGATGACTGAAGAGAGATTTTGTAAACAATAATTAATGAGATTCTAGGCCCTGATTAAAATGTGAGGAAAAAAGTTTTAGTTTAACAATTACTGTTCAGAGAGGATCCTCGTCACCCAATTTTAGTTGGCATTGAGTGCCGTGGAGGGACTTTAATGAGGTGACTGCAGGTGTGACTGTGCTGTTAGGTGTGTTCAGTCACCAAGCACATAGCCACCCGTCTACAACTCTGACAGAACACAGTCCTGCAACAACACAGCCAGAGTCCCCTTCTTGCATGCAGAAGCAAATGGAATAGAATGGTTTATTACAGTTGTAATTGCATACCCAATTGCAGGCAGAGTAGACAGAGTTTCCGGTAAGATCACAAAGACGTGTTGGTAACCTCGGGATTCAGTATGCATGCCACAGCTCTTCTTCATGGTCCCTTTCTTACACACTAAATCTAGTTGGACACAATTATACAAATTGTAAAGACTAGAAATATTAGTGTGTCTAGGTCTAATATAAATAAGTTCAGTTTGATCTGAAGAAAATTAAGATGCACAGTCATCAGAGTCCTTGAAGTGCTACTCAGAATTTCTTCATGAGAATCCATTTCCTATCAATACATGCGCTCTGGAGATATTTATGAATTTTAAAAGGAGAAGGAAATGTCTGGTGGGATTATAACATGATCCCGATAAACACTCTTGATACTCATATTTTCTGGTACAGCAGATAGTTGTTTGTTGCCACTATGCACTGAGAAATAGCAAATATTACAAGCAAACAGTTTTTGTTCAAATGTTCACAGAAATTGGCCATCACAAATACCAGCAAAAACAGTTTGACGATATAAGAACAAACAAAAAATTGTTTCAAAAAGATCCTGTGAAAACCTTGTTTAGTTTAGCTGAGTGCTAAGAAGAAATGAAAGAAAAGCTCCTACCTCTCAAATATTCCTTCCCGGATCAGGCATTGGAACCCAAATAATGTGTAGTACGTGACAGCTGATCCAATCACATCCTAATTTATCTCTTCATTGTTCCTAAGGAATACTTGACTTGGGATTAAAAAAAAAAAAGCTCTCCTGATTGAATCTCCAAACGGAATTAACTTAAAATGCACCAGCAAGGAGCTAAGTAAATTTCTCTCTCTCAGATGAGGTCCACAGGCACTGTCCTTCTATATATTGGAGGAGAATGTCACAGAATCCTTACAAATACAAACTCCCTGTCACTTCCCACTGTTATTACAACCAGACCGACCAGTTGATTGTGATAGAAAAGCCACTTTCTAGCCACAAATATCCTCACCAACAGCCAGGTAGGAAAAAATCATCGAAACCATTTTGGCAGCAAGAGATCTTCCTACCATGGGCCTTATTAATGGTGTTCAATGGAGTTATCGAGTGATGGGGAAATACATACAAATGACCAGACGTAAATAGGCAAAGGTGTGCCAGACCATGAGCCACACCCAAAGGACAAATGTGACACCAACAGAAACCAAATGTTGATTCTCTGATCCCTTGTCCACTTGAAGGAAATCAAGCCTTGCCTGCAGTCTAGCCCCTTAACCCAAATATTCCTCAAGGAGAGAGAAGGGAACATTTTCTTACGTATCTTTAGAGCAGTGCAGCCACTTTATTCGAATGCTCCATTGACCATTATTGCCTGTGGGCTCTGACCTGACTGCCTACGTTCAGCAGCTCTATCAAGCAACGGTATGCTCCGGGGGGCCCCAAACCTCATTGAACATCAGGATCATCTGCTAAACCCTTTAAAAATAGATCTGTGGGGGGGCACCTGGGTGGCCCAGTCGGTTAAGCATCTGCCTTCACCTCAGGTCTCCGGTCCTGGGATCAAGCCCCACATTAGGGTCTCTGCTCAGCGGGGAGCCTGCTTCCCCCTCTCCCTCTGCAGCTCCCCCTGCTTGTGTCCTGTTGCTCTTTCTCTCTCAAATAAAATCTTAAAAAAAAATTGGTCTGGGAATTTCATCTCCAACCAACCTAATGTGAATTCTAGGAGTAGATCTCAGCTATACAACCCCAATAAACAGATGAGCATCTAGAAATCACAGTTTACACCACTGCCCTTTTCTTAGAACTCCTACTTCTTTGCCCCAAACATACGGACACAGTTAGAGTTCCTTCAGCATGCAGTAACTGTCTGGAGGTCGGTGTATCAGAAGTACACAGGCTGCCTCTTAGGAGAGGTGTTACCTGCGTCTCCTGCATGCCAATTGTAATAGTCCCTCTCCAGCTCCCACTAAAACCCCAAATGGAAATTAATAGTTAAAGAATCCCTCTTAAAGAAATTGCCCTGTCATTGCCAATATCTCAAAGAATACATTTGGTCTTAGAAATAGCTAAGTAAAAGCAGTATCAGTCACACCTCTTAATCCCATTTTGAGAGGCCACAGTGTAAAAAGAACTGAACTTTAAAATGATCGAGTGTAGGGGCACCTGGCTGGCTCAGTTAGTAGAGCATATGACTCTTGATCTTGGGGTCGTGAGTTTGAGTCTCATATGGGGTGGAGAGATGGCTTAAAATGATCCAAGTGAGTTTCTCTGAAAACTACATTATGAGTTCCCCAAAAAGGCAAAGGTTTGTGTTTATAGCATGCAACACATAAAAGGCACTCAAATCATATGATCTGAAGGAAAGAAAAGAAAGGAGGCAGGGAGGTGGAAGGATTGAGAGATGGAATAATTTCTGAGTGAATGAATGAATGACTTTTTTTTAAACATAGATCTGTATTTACCTTTGCTAATCTTTGTGAAACCAGAAGGTAAAATTTCTCACCCTCCCCATTATTTAGATGTTAAGTGAATTTTTCCAGATCGTCTCTTGTTTTGTAGGTACAACATTGTCTTTTATTTACTTGGATTTGCTGTATTTCTCAAGAATGTAAGACAGGAGGTATCCATCCAACTTTCCCTGAAGAATTCTTTTATAATTATGCTAACTTTTGAACTTTTTAACAAAGTAAGTATTAGCCAAACTATGCCAAATTGTTATTCATGTATGAAAATGATGAAACCAGCCAATATATGCTTAGAGAATAATAAAGCAGAAATGCATTGGTTCCCAAAACATGAGAGATCCATATGCATATTTGTAGTAGGGACTTTTATATTAAGGGAGAAAATAGCATTTTATGTTAGTAAAAATGACAAAAAGCTGTGTTGCAGAGATTGTCACATAAGTTTCTGAATCTTTAAGAAGTCTCCCCAGTTTGTATGTCAAGTCAGATTTTGAAGTCAATGTGTTTGACTTCAAAGCTTATGTTCTTTTCAGGTAAATATTATTAGGATCTGAATCAGGATTAGCATATGCCTGATCAGTAAAATCCACCCTGCTATGTTTACTATGTGTTAGTTTGTATACAATTGTTGCTTAATAAAAAAAAACAGTGTGATCTGGTATCTACCCTAAAGAATTTCACGGCCTACATGGAAGGATAAAACAGTGTGCATGTGATTATACTGCCTTGTGTTGAGATCTGAAGAGGAGGTAAATGATCATGGTTAACCTGCATCTAGTAATTCTATGTACTAGGCACTGGACCAAATGTATGCCAACCTCACAGGAAATTCAGAAAACAGAGGCTTAGAGATGCGAATAACTTATCCAGGACTGAAGTTCAAACTCAGGCAGTCTATTTCTGGCACTCTTATATTTAATTACTATTCTATATTTTTTCCCAGGTTGAAAAGTGAAGGAGAGACTAGAGTAAGAGAGGTTACTGCAGTAATTCACATGAAAGACATTGAGGACCTGAACTAGCATGGCAGTGGTAGGATTGGGAAGGAATTGCACAAGAGATACTTGAGAGAGAGAAATGAGAGCACTTGATGCCTGATTGGAGGCAGGGGAGTCAACAGGGGGTATTGATAAGAGACAGACAGGGGTCAAATATCAAGGGCTCTGGCCCCAAAGAGAAGAACGGCATATCTTTAACAAAAGTAGAAAATGTGGAATCAAGAGAGATTTGTGAGGAGGAGGAATGGGTTTAACTTTTGACCTGTTGAGTTGAAATAAAAGATTTCATAGGTGCAATAAGGTTTCTAATCAGTTAACACTCAAAAATAAAAATAACTCAAAAAACATTCATGTTGGGAAAGTCAGAGAATAAAAATGCTGTTTATTTTATATGAAAAGACACATGTGTTGTTTAGTGTTTCTCTCTCTTTTTTTTTAAGATTTTATTTATTTATTTGACAGAGAGAGAGAGATCACAAGTAGGCAGAAGCAGGCAGAGAGAGAGAGAGGAAGCAAGCTCCCCGCCCAGCAGGGAGCCCGATGCGGGGCTCGATCCCAGGACCCTGAGATCATGACCTGAGCTGAAGGCAGAGGCTTAATCCACTGAGCCACCCAGGTGCCCCTTGTTTAGTGTCTCTTAATGAAACTTTGCATCACGAATTCCAGTGTATTCCTTACCGGGGTCTTACACCCTTTAGAGGGGTGCACACCCTTTAGACCTCTGCAATTTTCATTATACTGTGACAAACAAAGACCTGGGAACTATCTTTTAGGAAAACGAGACAACTTAAATAATTTCTGTCCTAAAGATCCTGGGGAGTAGCCCCAAAGCTAAGCATTCTTTTTCTTTTAAGTTTTCATGCTTGAAGAAAGAAGGCTATTAGGAAAATGTAAATACTTTTAAATTTCATGAAATTCAGTACCTGGCCAGTCTTGGTACATGAGTTGCCTTGTTCTCTTAGAAGACAGCCTGTGTGAAATTGCCAGAAGCTGTGATTTGGGTAAGGAAGCAACGGCCTCTTTCTCTAAGGGGACTCTCTTTAAGTCCAGAGGACCATCTGCGCTTGATGCAGATTTGTTTGCAAATGCTAAAAAACTAACTCCACAAAAGTATTTAGCACGCTCCCCCCATCCTCAACAACGTGCGGTTTTCCTCCAAATACATCAACCCCAAGCCACTGACACTTCAGTTTTGCAAGTAAAAGCCTGTATTCATGTTTTTCTTCTTTAGTAGCTATCTAAATCAAGTTATTCCATTGAGAAAAAGACTAGCCTATCCTTTATGACTTATAGCTTAATATTATTTATTTTTGTATGAGAAATCAGGCACATTAGTGGGAATAATAGCCCTAACCCTGAAAGGTATAGTTCCTTTTACTAATGAATAATGGAAATAACTTATGGCTCAGTATGTTCAGTGTGTATATATGGCAACCCCATATTCGTATGATATTGTTAAATCTTCATTTCATACAGAAAAGAAGCATAGTTTATGTAGTAGTACTTTATATGGGGTTCCCGGGGTCATTTGAGATTGGTATGTTTAGGTTGAGAAGCTGACAAACTGTTTTCCAAGGAGGTTCTATATCCTGCCTGCTTACAAGCCATGGATGAGTGTTGTATTGTTTCACTTCCTTGTCAGCATTTGGTATTGTCAAGTTTGAGGAGGGTTTGTTTTCATTTTCCATTTTTTTCTCACTTTAACCAAATGATTGTTCAGAACTTTTATTTACTTTTAAAAATTGAGTTATATGTTTTCTCATTTTGAGAACTGCAAGTTCTTGGTGTATTCTGGATAGAATTCCTATACAGTGCATTTTCCAAATATTTTCTCCCAGGCTGTTGCTTGACTTCTCATTTTCTTAACTGCATCTGTTAAAAAGCAGAAATTTTAAATTTTTATTAGCACCAATTTATGTAAGTTTTTATTCCATTAATGATCATGATTTTGCTCTCATATTAAGGAATCTTTCAATACCCAAGGTTATGAAGGTTATTTTCCTATGTTGTTTTGTTGTTTTACACTTTATATTTAGGTTTCTGGTCCATTTGAGTTAATTTTTGTATATGGCGTGAGGTATGGATTGAAGATCACTTGTTTTAAAATGTGGATGTCCAAAGTTCCAGCACCATTTGTTCCAAAGAGTATCATTTTTGTTAAATTGCCTTTGTATCATCACAGAAAATCAATTGATCATGTATGTCTATTTCTAAGATATATTTGTCTATCTTTTTGCCAATACCACTCTGTCTTGATTTCTGTAGCTTCATAGTAGGTCTTAAAATCAGAAAATGAGTCCTTCTTCAAAATTATAGTGGTTATTCTGGATTCTTTGCATATCAAAATCAATTTTGGAATAAATTTATTTCTGCCAAAAGTTTTGTTGAAATTTTTCCTGGAGTTACACTGAATCTCTAGACATATTTTGGGAGGAATTGACATTTTAACCATATTGACTCTTTCTCAGTATATTTCTCCATTTATTTAGGTCTTCTTTAATTCTTTCATCATTGTTTAATGGTTATCATCATACAAATCTTGCACATTTTGCTAGACTTACACTTACTTATTTCATGTTTTTGATGCTACTTTAAATGATACTTTTAAAAATTTCCAATTACTAATATATAGAAATAGGCTTAATTTTTGTGTGTTGATTTTGCATCTTGCCACCTTGCTAAAACCATGAGTTGGTTCTAGTAGCTTTTATGTAGATTAGTTGACATTTTCTATATAGAAATCATTTCTTTCTGAATAGATACAATTTTATGTCTTTGTTTCTGATCTGTATGCCTTTTTTTTTTCTTGACTTATTGCACTGGCTTCCAGTCAAATGATGAATAGGAGTGATTGTTACAGGCATCCTTGCCTTGTTTTTCTTTATAGGGGAAAAACATTTAGTGTTTCATAACAAAGTACAATGTTACATTAGGTTTTCAGTAGATGCCTTTTCCTAGATTGAGGAAATTATTCCTCATTCCTACTTCTATTCCTACATTCTGAGAATTCTTATCATGGGAGGATGTGAATCTTGTCAACTTTTTATCCTACATGTATTGAGATTATCATATCGTCTTTATTTTTCTTCTTTTGTCAATTTAGACTGCATTTCTTCACTTAAAACGTCTTCTGTAAAAGTCTATAATGGATAATCAAAGGATGGAAGCCTCAAGTCAAAGGGTGGAAGCTCTTTCCTGATTTATAGGGTGAAATCAGACTTCAGACATCCAATGCCATTCTACCCTTCTGTATACTGTGAACAGATACTGAAAAGCCTTTTTAATCTCATTAAATCCTAAGGAAATCATCCAAATATTATTTTTTTAATAATTTAGTTCTACTCTTTCAAGTCCAAAATTTAGAATACTAAAATATAGTCCAATCAACTCCTAGAGTTTTATGGTGTGTAAAATATTCAGGTGTATCTCATTAGAATGAGTTCTACTGAGTTCTTTTGTGGACAGAGTATTAGATACTTAAAAATGCCAAGTGGACCTCAAACTTCATCAGCTTTTAATTTCATATAATTTACTAAGTGTCTGTTCAAAAGAAAACCAACAGACTGTGAAATTGTAAACTAATTTCTCAAAATAGAAGGGACTAACAATAATAATGTGTCTAACAGCCAGATGAGCACCATTGCTTGTATTAAGACATAATTTGCCATTATTTATTAGAGATTTGATTATAAAACTGATTATAAATTTCCTTTATTCCTAATTCTAAATAACTTATTTGTGATTTTTCCAGAATTCAGTATAATATGCAGAATTGGAAGATATCTTATTGTAATTTGTGTATTATCTCAATGAATGTTAATTGAACAACTGAATGAATCAATGGATCGATGAGTATATTTTTACTGAAAAAATATAAGTATTCTATCATGTACAATGTCCTAATTGTGGTCCATCTAATTTTATGCTTTTGTATTTGTATATTTTTATTAAAAGTCATATTTTATCTGATAACTAAGATATATGTTTTAAGTGCTATATATTCAATCAGTACGCACTTTAAACATTTTTTTCCTGTGTAAATCTTTGTGCAAGGTGCTGAGAATGCAAAAATCAATGAAACACAGTGTGTATCTTCTGGAATATATATATATATATATATATATATATATATATATATATATATATATATA
>LNAC01000724.1:88399-122220 GCA_002007465.1 Ailurus styani | reverse complement strand
TATCAAAATATATATATATATATATATATATATATATATATATATATATATATATATATATATATACTAGGTGGATCAGATGCATAAATATATATATAATATTATGAATCCTTTCAGAGTAGGAATACATTGTATTTACTCATATTTGTGGCCATTGTGTTAAAACAGTGTTTGCCAGATAGCATGCCCTTACATGCCTGATGTTGCAGTAGTTGAACTCTGAAAAGATGTGGAAGGGACACATAGGATCCATGGACCAATTCTTCCTAGAGAAGTCTGTTTAGAGGAGATGGCATTTGAAGTGAATCCCACAGAAAGAAAGAAAAGAAGAAAAGGGTAGGAGGGAAAGGGGAAAAGGGGAAAAGGAAGAGAAGAGAGTTCAAAGTAGAACAGCATAAGCAAAGGTGCTCTGGTACTAAATAAAGTGGTTTCCAAGACACAGCTAACTCCACCATGTAGTACAATGGTTGCAGAAACTGGCTATTATTAATTAGAGGTAATCTGAGGATGGGGAATAGGGATTTAGCTGTCTTGCTTAGGATCCACTTCTGTCTAGGAAATTCACGTGACGGCTAGAGAAATCCAATGGTATTATGTTGTATAGCATGCAACATGTTAAGCTACTAACGTGTAATTCCAGAGTTGCACATTCAACAGTCCTTCAGTACTGCAGAATCATCCTGTTCAATCCTTTTTTACCTTTTTTCACAAAAAGTCCCTATGATAGTCCACTTCTAAATGCATTAAAGATTCTCACCAACAGTGAAGCAGAGTATCCCTTGGAATGCGTAACATTTTCTCACTTAGCTAATTTATAGGTCCACCTACTCATGTGAGAGGCCAACATAGAATTCCATCCAGTGATTTTTGCAATTTGATCAGCTCGAGAGGGGGATAAGGGAAATCTTCAAATATAAAACTGTCCAGTGAAGATAAGAGCATATAATTTAAGACCTGCAACAGCAGACAGCGTTAGTTATTGCTCTTCCCTATACACTGAACAAAAGCTGCAGAGTTCCATACCTACTGACAGAATTATGACCTCCACTTCAAGCCTTTTGTGGTACAGATGTAAATAATAAAGTCATGTAAACAGCAATAAGCGAAACTTTCAAATCCTCTACATTTATCGGATTTCCTCATTTTCGAGACTTCATGGGTGTTAAATGTGTTATGAAGGAAAAATGTTGGGTTTCAATGATTATGTAAGTGTGGCAAAATTCCCGGGATTGAGATTAATCTGTTTCCTCTTTTCTTCTACCAAGTACATCACTGAGCTCTAGTGCACATTTTTCTTGTTTGTTTTCTCCTTTGTCATCCCACTCCAACGACATAGGCTTTCTGCAGCCATCCGTCCAATATGCCTGGTCAGAGCAATGTGCTTTCCAGCATTCTATGACCCAACCTCAGCATTAGCAAGCTGTGGAGATGCTAAGCAGAAGGAGACATTAATGCAGGTAACATGGATGAGGACACACACCCCCCCTCCGCCAAGCTACACTAATAAAACTTCAGTGTCTCTCTGCCTCTGGAATATTTCATTAAAATTATAAAGTATGAGTTTATAACCTAAAATGTTCTGGAGACATGTGAAGAGAATCCCTTTTAGAAATGGATTTTACCTCAAAAACAACCATCTCAACTCTCTTGAGGAATGAATGTCCAAATTCAGAAAGACATCCACCAAGAATGTTATATAGCTCATCATTTTCTTCTCCAGGTGTTTCTATGGAAACATTTTAAAGGAATTCTTGAAATAGAGTAAAGCAGACAGAAATAAAGACTCCAATTCAGAAGCAGTTTGTGAGAGTAAATATTGCTTTTAGAAATCTATTGAAATGTTCCCTTCTACTCCTAAGAGAAAGATGAGAAGGAACTCAACACAAATTGTGTGAAGGAGTCACTTATTATTAGCCCAAACCAATATACTTTAATCGAGCAAAACATGTCCTAGGAAAAAATTCTGAGGACCACATAAGGAGCCTGGTATAATAGAAAGAACACTACCTATGGAATTAAAAGAACCATGTTTTCCCACTCATTGACATGTGATCTACTAGAAGTTACTTAAACTCTATGACTCCCCATCTCTTCACATGTAAAATGAAATCGTAATAGATTTCTGATTACCATGTAATGGGTTGCTATGAAACTCAAATATAATAATTAATATGGACACATCACTTATAGCTCCTCCCCCTAGAAGGAATCTATTTTTTCCTTCTTTTACAGAACAACTTCTCATGTGTCCCCAGTGGGCTCCACAGGTGTCAGAGTCCCAGACCAGATCATTTCCTAGAGCAAGGCTTTCAGCTTTTCTGAGAAGTGGGTAAATATGATTCTGAGTTCTCTACCTATACTGTGCACACAGTTGGGCTCTGGCACTGGTGCTGAGCCCTGTGTTTGATATGTATTATCTGCTTTGCAAGATTATGGAAAGCAGCATGGTGCTATAGAAAGAGCAAGAGGTGAGTAGCGAGGAAGGTTCAATGGTTCAGTCTTGGCCCCACACTTATTAAGCATCTCTGGCTCTGAATTCCTGCCCAACTCTTTCGATAGAACCAGTTAACAGTCCTGGTTCTTTTCCAGGCCCACCACAAATTCCTGGGTTGAATTTGTCTCTGGTCCCTGTTTCATGAAAACATATTTGCAAGATGCTCACCGTACTGATTTTTATCTCTACTGGCAAAGGTGGCATGAGAATTCATGTAATAAGAATGCAGTATAACTCATACCCTTTGTCCTACACGGATTCTTTTTATTTTTATTTTTCCATTTCAATTCCAATATAGTTAATTTGGAGTGTTATATTAGTTTCTGGTATATAATATAGTGATTCAATAATTCTATGCATTACTTGTTGCTTATCATGATAAGTATACTCAATCCCCTTCAACGATTCTTATTAAGATTTAAGAACTTAAAATTTAGTGGGTGGTTGGTATAAATACATAGGTTTTGAAATTCAGGATCCAATATTTGCCCCTTCTTGCCTGTATGTCCTGAATCTTATTAAATCTCAGTTTCCTTAGCTGTGTAATGGGAGTGATCCCTTGAGCCATATCTCATAGCATCATGGAATTAATTAAATGTTATTTAAAATTAGCAGTGCAAGCTCTGACCCATCTAGTGAATTCTGAAATGTAGATTATTACCATTGTTGTGTACTATTCTGTGTTAGCGAATACTATAGTCTTGACTATTATTCTTATTAAGTCAACTTTGATAAAGAAGCTCTGCTTTTTCTGTCTTTTTAACCTTGGTATTTTTAAACTAAGGTGATGCCTCTTCTTTTAAAGAATCCAATTTAGATTCAACGTTCTCTCTGGCAATTAAAGTCGAAAACAGGTGCTCCTTGCATTCTCTTGTCTCAAATATGCAAAAGTTTGATTTATTTTTCTTTATATAATTATGTTTTAATCATTGTGGAAAACAGACTGAATATTTTGCAGTACTGTGTTAAGTACAGACTGTAACAGGAAAAATATCTTTTTTATGGTGCAATCATCTTCTATCTAACAATTATAAAAAGAAATACATTCATAAATGTGACCTCTTAATCATTATACCATACCTTTGATGTAGGGAGAATGTTACTATTTATTATTCATATAAGAAAATTATTTTGCAGATTAATCTCACCTTCTTGATTTCAAATTTGCTTCTTTCCTGAAGTGCAGGCAAACTTTGAAATGAACATTAATGAAATTTTTTACTATTCCACATTTCTTATTATTATAACTATTTTTTAAGGCATGCTTTCTTTTAAGATTTATATATTTATTTGACAGAGAGAGAGAGAGACAGCGAGAGAGGGAACACAAGTGGGGATAGTGGGACAGAGAGAAGCAGGCCTCCTGCTGAGCAGGGAGCCTGATGTGGGGCTCAATCCCAGGACCCTGGGATCATGACCTGAGCTGAAGGCAGGCGCTTAACAACTGAGCCACCCAGGCATCCCATATTATAACTATTTAATAATACATCTCTGATACCTTTCCACATTAAGAAGTATAGGTCTGATCAGTGGTTATCAGCAGGGCAAATTTGAATTGCATGCTCTATTAGGCAGTGTCTGAAACAGTTGCGCAACCATGATACTATTTCCAGAACATCTTCGTCACCCCAAAAAGAAATTCCATATGCGTTAGCAGTCACTCCCCCACTCTCCTGTTCCCCAAGTTCCTGGCAAATAATATTCTACTTTCTATCTCTATGAATTTGCCTAGCCTGGACATTTCCTGTTAATGGCCACCCTATGGGGCCTTTTGTATCTAGCATCTTTCAACGAGCATAATGTTTTCAAGGTTTATTCATACTTAAGCATACATTAATACATCATTTGGTTTTGTGGCTGAATAATATTCTAGTATGTGGGCATACTACATTTTGTTTATCCATTCATCAACTGATAGACATTTGGCTTGTTTCCACATTTTGGTTTTATGATTAATTCTGTTATTAAATAACATTCATATATAAGGTTTTGCGTGAACATATCTTTTCAGTTCTCTTGGGTACATAACTAGGAGTAGAATTGATGTGTCATATGATAACTTAATGTTAAAGTTTTTGAGGGACTGCCAAATTATTTTTCATACTGACTGCAATATTTTACATTTTTACTAGCAATGTGCAAGAGTTCCAATTCCACAAATCATTGCCAACACTTATTTATCTTTTTTATTATAACCATCCTAGTAGATGTGAAGTAGTATTGTGGTTTTGATTTTCATTTTCCCATGGTTAATAATATTGAGCATCTTTTCACATACTTACTGGTCATTTGTATACCTTTCTTGGAGAAATGTCAATTCAGATCCTTTGCCCATTTTTAATTGAGTTATTTATCTTTATATTGTTCTATTATAAGAGTTCTTTATATATTCTAGATACACATTCGTTTTCAGATATATGACTTGCAAATATTTTCTCCCATTACATGGCCGTCTTTCCACTTTCTTGATAGTAGAGCACAAAAATTTTAACTTTGATGAATTCTGAGATATCTCTTTTTTGGTGTTGTTGCCTGTGCTTTTGGTGTTTTATCTAAACCATTGCTTGATCTAAAATCATGAAGATTTACACTTGTACTTTTTTTATTCTGAGTTTTGTAGTTTTAACTCCCACATTTAGATATTATAAATATTGAGTTAATTTTTGTATATAGTGTGCAGAGGGATCTTTCTTTACATGGGATACATAGCTATCCTACTTGAAAAGTAGTACTACTCATTGAAAAGACTATTATTTCCCAATTGAATTGCCTTGTGACATTATGGAAAATAAATTGACTGTAAATGTGGAGATTTATTTCTGAACTCTTAATTCTATTCCACTGATCTACATAGTTTATCTCTATACCAGCACCAAACTGTGTTGATTAGTGTAGATTTGTACTAAATTTTGAGATCAGAAAGTGTGAGTACCGCAACTTTATTTTTCACTTTCAAGGCTGTTTTGGCTATTCCAGGTCTCTTGAACTTCCATATGAATTTTAGGATAGCTTGTCAGTTTCTGCAAAGAAGTCAACTGGGATTTGGATAGAGATTTTATTGAATCTGTAGATTAATTTTGGGAGTATTGTCATCTTAACAATTCAAACACAGGAGATTTTTCCATTCACGTAAATATTTAATTTCTTCCTATGACGTTTTGTAGTTTTCAGTGTACAAACCTTGAATGTCTTTTATTAAATTTCTTCCTAAACATTTTATTCTTTTTGCAACCATTGTAAATGTGATTGTCTTCCTAATTTTGGTTTTGGGTTGTTGATTGGTCATATATAGGAATATAACTGATTTTTGTCTATTGATTCTGTTTCCTGTGATCATACTGAATTTGTAAGTAAGTGTGTGTGTGTGTGTGTGTGTGTGTGTGTGTTCCTTAGGGTTTTTGATATACAGAATCATGTCATCTGCAAATAGAGGTAGATTTGCTTCTTCATTTCCAACCTTGGTTGTCTTTTATTTCTTTTTCTTGCCTAATTGCTTTGGCTAGAAACTCCAGTAAAATGTCTTCTTCCTGACCTTAGGAGGAAGGTTTCAGTATTTCACTGTTAACAATAATGCGAGCCATGAGTTTTCCATAGAAACCCTTTATTAAGCTGAGAAAATTCCCTTCTATTATTCCTGGTTTGGTGAGTGTTTTTGTCATGAAATAGTGTTGGGTTTTGTCTGATGGTTTTTCTGCATATTTTGAGATGATCAGTGTTTTTGTCCCTTATTTACTGATATTGTGTATGTTACATATTATGTGTGTAGTAAGTATGTATGTACATACATATTATGTATGTTACAGTGATTGATTTTCATATGTTAAACTAACCTTGTATTCCTGTCAGCCTATTAGCTTTCACAGTGGTTATAGAGCTATTAGTTTTTTTTTTTTTTAAGATTTTATTTATTTATTTCACAGAGGGAGAGAGATCACAAGGAGGCCGAGAGGCAGGCAGAGGGGGGGGGAAGCAGGCTCCCTGCTGAGCAGGGAGCCCGATGCGGGCCTCGATCCCAGGACCCTGAGATCATGACCTGAGCCGAAAGCAGAGGCTTTAACCCACTGAGCCACCCAGGCGCCCGAGAGCTATTAGTTTTAAAGAGGGAGAAGGAAATGAGAATAGGGCAAGTTAAAATATGATAAAACTCACTTTTCTTAGGGAGAGTCAGCCATTTTTTTTTAAATAAATGCTTACTAGGTTGTTGAAAGCCTTTGGTTAATTTCCAGACTTCTGAAAAATGTATTTTGACAATTTTTCTTAGTGTTATCATTGCTTATAAGGGAGGTAAGGTTTTCAGAGGTCCTACCTTGCCAATCCCACTGACATCACTCCATTAAAGAGGTCTTAAGGATGATGCTGAATATTCCTGAATATTCTGTTTAAAACATTTGTAGGGTGAGAAACCTACAGACTCTCAACTTTATTTTCTGATTCTGTCTACTCTCATATTACTATTTACTTCTGTTTATCCTTTTATCCCAGCTAAATATTCATTTATTATATTCACTTCTTCAAATGTTTATTCAGTGTCTTCTATGCTTAAGGCACTGTGCTAAACTTTTTAGTGGATACAAAATTAATAAATACAAATTACTCCCAATGTGATAACTAAGGCATGTGTATAACCAAAATACATGTTAACCATGGTAAATACAAAAAAAAGAGACAGATAGTGAGTTTTCAAAAAAAAAAAAAAGAGTAAAGGAATATTGCTCTCTTTTCAGAGAATAAGTGAAAAAGGCTATACAGAGACTATGCCATTTGTTTTGGACAAAGCATGAATAGGATTGGAATATGCAACATGGAGGAAGAGAATTTCAGAGAAGGAAAAGAAGGAAAACAGTAGGAACAATGGCATGGATATTAAGACAACACTAGTTCTAACCAGGAAAGGAGAAGGGCGTCTACTCTGCTCTGTCTCTGAAGAGTATTGACAAACATCATTACATAAAGATTAAGCCTCAGTGAAAGGGTACATTTAATGTCAGTCTAAGGAGTGTGGGTGTCGGTATGTTTTTGGTATAGAAGGCATAGAGCTGTTGAAGATTACATGATCAGACCTATTCTCCAGAAAAACAAATTTTCATATAAGTATTTGAGAAATTTAATGGAAGGATGTGATGTGATTGGTTATAATCCAGTGTTAGGGTAAAGGCAGTATAAATAAAGAAAATTATAAATTGAAATCTAAAATAGCATGGGATGGAAGCACAAGCCTCCTGATCATTTTATGACTTTTTTGTTTTAGATTTATTTGTTTTCAGAGGTTCTTAGAACCAATAATCTTATATTACATGTATAAATACAAGTGAAAGTCCCAGGCAATAGGATACAGTGGCAGATATAAAATTATCCAGGCATGTCTTCTATTTGTAAGTATATAGAAGGAGTTTTTTAAAAATATTTTATTTTAGGGCGCCTGGGTGGCTCAGTGGGTTAAAGCCTCTGCTTTCGGCTCAGGTCATGATCTCAGGGTCCTGGGATCAAGGCCCGCATCGGGCTCCCTGCTCAGCGGGGAGCCTGCTTCCCCCTCTCTCTCTCTGCCTGCCTCTCTGCCCCCTTGTGATCTCTCTCCCTCTGTGAAATAAATAAATAAAATCTTTAAAAAAAAATTTTTTATTTTATTTATTTGAGTGAGAGAGCATGAGCTGGAGGGAAAGGGAGAGAAGGGTGAATCTGAAGCACACTCCATGCTGTGTGTGGATCCTGACGTGGGGCTCAGTCCCATGACTGGGAGATCATGAACTGAGCCAACACCAAGAGTTAGCCACCTAATCAACTGAGCCACCCAGGTGCCTTTAGAAGTGTTCTTAATGGTGTTGCCACATTTTTTATTCACAGATTCCTTTGTTGTGGCACTTCTCGTTTTTAAGCCTAATTTCTAGTACCTCTGATCCCAGCACAACAGATTAGTTTGCCTCTCATCTTTTATTTCCAGAAGTTCAAGGCTGAGCTTCACTTTAGTCTTCAAGGTCCTTTTTCCTTGTTTTCCTCTGTCATCTTACTTTAGCTGTTTGGGCTTCCCACAATCATCTATCTGTTCTTTACTTCCAGCCCTCCGGAATGACATGATTTCCAGCACCTTATACACTCTACCACAGCATCAGGAAGACGAGTAATCTTTAACAGTTAAAATTAAATATGGCCACCAACTCCTCAAAACACCTGAAGTTGAAAAATTCCTTCACAGTTGGAACTAGTGGCTGACATAGCACAGTCAATCTTCCAGACTTCCAAAGGCCAGGTTGACTTTCATGATTAAATTGCCTCCTTTCAAAAAGGAAAAAAAAAAGTAACTGACCAGTTAGATGGTGTACCTTCTAAGGAGTCACATGTACACAGCTCAGTTGTCTCTTACACAAAGAAAATCTGGCTCTTTGTGGGATTTTTTTCCTCCTTAGGCTGGGATATGATCTTGGTTTTCAATAGGTGAATCATCTTTCACAGTGCTATGCTGGTAGTGCAAGGCAGTTCATAGTATTCTGGATTTTTTTTCTTGCACAGTTAAGAATGCAATACTACAGCAGCTACTAAATCACTGTCTTGAGAACTTTGATAATGTCCATAGCCTATTAAGTTGAGGGAAAGTAAGATCGTGTAATTAAAAAAGCTTCCATTTCCCCTGTGATATCTTAGAGCATAGATTGACTGAAATTGCTAACCAGCATTTTTCACTTCATTGATGAGAGGAAGAGGGTTGCATAGCACTCTGTCAACTCTGACCTAACTGTTCACACTATTTCGGAGTAGTCTTGGAAACTTCCTAAACATTTCCTAGCAGTCAGAGTTACTGAGACTTTGCCAGAAACTGATCCACTGGTGTAAATGCATCAGTATACGGTGAATTAGAGATGAATGCATTAACACATGACCCTTGAACAATGTGGCGTTTAGGGGTACCGACCCACCCATGCAGTAAAAACTCCACATAAAACATTTAACTCCCCCAAAACGCAACTATTAATAGCCTATGGTTGGCTAGAAGCCTTACTGACAACATAAACAATCAACATACACTTTGTATGTTATATGTATTACATACTATATTTCCTAGAGAAAACAAAATCATAAGAGAACATACATGTATAGTACTGTGTTTATTGAAGAACATCTGCACGTGTGGACCCCCGCAGTTTAAACATGTTGTTCAAGGGTCCACAGTAGTGTAGCTATTTTGACATTACCTATATTCTCCTATAATTGCCATGCAAACAAACACACAAAAACACCTTCGTGTTTTGTGAACTTTTGAAACTTGAAGGTGATGCTGATTTTGTAGAATGAAAACCATTTTTGAAGAATGCTCCCATCTAAAGTATTTGCAGTGAGAGAACGTAAGGACAGAAACTCTGGCTTCAATTTAAGAAGCTGGCTCTGCTTTCCACTAGATCTCTTCCACTCAAGTCCAGCCACATAGTTTTCATAATGAAAATGGAGGTCCAGTTTTACAAACATCATTTGAAGATTTCAAGATAGCCCCGCTTGAGCTTTAAACCAACTGTGGGGCTTTTCTCGGCACGGGTGCCAGCCCATAGAGCTGCTCTTCTTCCAGGCACCCTCTAACTATAGATGAAGAACCGTATGCATGTCATGCTCCTTGGTATTAAGAAGTTCACATCCTGCTCGTATAAGCAGACATACTGAGTACTTAACTGTGCCGTGCTATTTGGCAGTAATTTGGAAAGAAGACAGAAATTATCCCACAAATAACACAGATCTATTTGAGTGCCTACGAGATGCTGAGTGCTTTCAGATATGTTATCATATTTACTCCTTATAAAACCCCAGAAACTCCATGGAATGTGTGACTGTACTACAGATATCTGCCTCGATTGCCCTTATCTTCAAAGGGCAATAGAAAGGATATTGAAAGGAGGAGAGGCAGGCCTCAGGAGCACCTCTTAGGTGAACCAGCTGCACTTCTTGGGCTCCCCGAGGATGACAGAACCATCTCTGAAACATTTGAAAAATAAGAAGCCAGATCCCTGCTCAATAGCAGAAAAGCTTGCAGGGCTGGAGCCACGTGTTTTATGCGGGGCAGGTGGGTTTAACCATCTCCATCCCCAAAGGAAGGAGACATAAAGAATCTCCTGAATGAGTGTTTGTCCTACTCTAGTATGCAGTGAGTTATGGAGGAGCTCCATAGAATGCAGACTCTGGTTCTACCCTGGGGTAGCACCAGAGATTCTGAATTTCCAAACAAGGTTTCAGGAGACACAGGTACTGCTGGTCTGCAGACTGTGCTTGAGAGGCAGGGCCCTCCAGGAAGCATCAATCGCCTGCCCTGAAATAAACACAGCATAGATATACTATGTAATCACTATTCATGAGGAAACTAATTACTTCCAGAGCTTTGTATAGTCATTCCACGGTTATATCATTTTTAAAGAAGGTGCATTCTCTCTTCTTAAAAAAAATGCGTATCTTCGTACTGAAGGGGAACATTAACAGCATGCTGTTCATCTGCTCACCTTGTTTTATCGCTCGGGTAGGTAGGCAAATGTGTATTTTCAAGATTATGAACCAGGCTGCCCTTTTAGTCTCTTCACCCACTCAGCTGTTGTTCTTAGAACAACTCCACCCTCACATCTATCAGAAGTCATTCCTCACATCGGTTCTGAAAACGCCCATCTTGCTCCCCCAAAGAAATCACAAATGATCTCACCCTTACTTCCGTCATTAAGGGAGGATAATTGCTTACTAAATACAATGTCCTAGAGCCTCCAGCAGCCCTCTTGAAGTATGAACCGGGCCATTAAATGAAAGTTGGTAATAGACAAGACCGCCCCAATGACTAATACCTGGCTCCTCTCTGCTGTGTTATTTAGCAAACTCCAGACAGTTTGCAGGTACTGCCTGATGATTATACACATCATGTGTCAGCATATCTTTTTGTGCTTCTCTAAAATGTGAAGCTGGAAGCAGTTTTGTTATAAATTCTGAACTTGGTGTTAAGAAATAGAATCCTAAAGAAAATTAAAGTAATGGAATGTGACCTTTCACGGTAACTTGCAGCAGTCAGTACCCTTCCTCTGGCCCAGTCTGGAACATTTGACATTTGATGCCCCCTTTCAGGGGGTGTAGGTTAGCACAGAGATGAAATTTTGATGAAAGGATGGAGTGAGTGGGTTTTGTGATATTAATTTGATTAGAGTTGGGGTAAAGGATGTAAAAGGGGTATTGGAGAGAATCATTCTTCAAACTCTAACTGTGTCCAAAAACCCTGACTGAGTTGGTGAGATTAGAAAGAAACAGATGAGTAAGGATGTGGAGATGAAAACCTGCAAGATACCAATATAAAAAGATTTCATTTTCTCTCCTCCACAATAAAATGAAAAACAGACTCTGTTCTGAAGCAAGTCTCCTGACAAAATGACCTCTCAGGACATCCTTTTAATGATATTTAAAATATCATCAGAGGTTACAAAACCCTGGGATTGTCACAGGGCTCTTGCCTGTGCTTCCTTGGGAAAGACCATTAAAAGAGACTAGAAGAGAAAAGGACGTTTCATAGGAAGAAGCCTTTGGCCCGTGGTGTTTAGAACACACAGGTAGGGCTCTGCAGCCCGTTGAATTTTGTCTTACCGGCGAGTGTATGTTTATTGCACCACCAATCCGGGTTCTCTAAACTCTGAAATGTGCCGTGTTCACAACGAATGCAGAAACTTGGTTCTTAGAGCTTTCCCAATCCACTCTACAGAACATTTAGCCAATAGCTCTCTCTATCCAAGATACGTCTTTTGTGAATTGCTTACTACTAATGAGCAGACAGAGAGCTATTGCACAGTTGCTAATTTGTCCCTGAATTTGTATATAAAGCATTGATAAACAACTCAGCCTGAATTTGAACAAGCAACGGTATCTGGAAAAAAAAACCCATAACTCGTCTCTCAAATCCCCTCTGCCCAAACACTTAAACTTCTAGTTCACGAAATAAAGTGCTAATGGTGCACTTTGGTTCCATAGCTGTGTCCCCTCACAACACTTATTTTGTGTAAAGTAGGGTTTCCCATTAAATAAAGTAATTAAGAATCATTCAGCAGTGGAGGAAATAACACATGAGGTATGCTGCTAAGGTACTAAATGAATTATGGAGGAATATGTGGAGAGGTAAGACATCCATGTCTGCTTTACTGGATTTCCTGTGAGACATGCATATTTCTTTTACACCTTTTCACGTTATTCTTCAAATAATTGTTTGGCCCCTTTTATAATAAGACACAGAATACTCAGAATATTTACTGTACACATGCATGGAGATTCCAGTCATCCATAGTTCACTGGTGAGCTATAAACCTTAAGAAACATGCATTTCAATCCTAGAGGTTAATTCCTGCAAGAATGAGGCACCTCTTATTGCATACATAATTTTTTTTTTAAAGATTTTATTTATTTATTTGACACAGAGAGATCAGATCACAAGGCTGAGAGGCAGGCAGGCAGAGAGAGAGGAGGAAGCAGGCTCCCTGCTGAGCAGAGAGCCCGATGCGGGCCTCGATCCCAGGACCCTGAGATCATGACCTGAGCCGAAGGCAGGGGCTTTAACCCACTGAGCCACCCAGGCGCCCCATACATAATTATTCTAGTAACTAGCCCTTACCATTTTTCCTGTCTAAGAAGATTGATAAACTCTTAAGGACCTACAATTACCTGGATCTCATTCAGTTACTTTTTTAGGCATTTGAAGAAAGATATTAAAATAACCGAATTTCCATTGATGAATTGAGAAAGGATGACATGTTGTTCTCAGACCTTGTATATCATAAATCACTTTATAAATTCACATTATAAAATAAAAAATTCAGATCAACTTCATTAAAGAATAGTAAGCATATGAATCTAGGAAAGGCCCAAAGATACCCACAGAAATGAAGAGAGGTATTCAGCACTGTGTATAGTAGAAAACGGAATATTTAGCTTAATTTCAATTCCTTTCTTTCTGGGATAATCTGGGTTTGGGGGACATGTACCAGCTATTACACTGTGATTCAGAAAAACAGCATACTACTACAGAAACTCAAAAGGTCAATTGGCCTAACTCTGTGCCTGTAGACAGCTGGACTACTAAAACCTCAAGAAAAAGGATGGCAACCATTTACATAATTAAAGACAGTTATGACTCAGCATTTGTTTCTGTTTCTCCTCCACAATGAACAAATTCTTATACCTTGAATTGGTCCTTGAAATACACATGGGTGCAATTTATCCCTGACGCAGAGAGGAAATTCTGGCTGAGGAGGCAGGTCCTTCATTTTCCTTACGAGGTCCTTTGTCATTTTCAGGATTAGAATTACAGTCCTCTCTATATTTTCTTGATTGTTAAAATTCTTAAAAGGCAGCTCTTACATCCCTATAAAGTGATGAACCAAAGTTGAATTCCACATTTCCTATTCTAGTACCTTTAAACTCTGAGATGTATGCTACTTTTGTTGTTGGAGTCTGAAAATGGTCCGTATATATAATGCTTTTTAGACAAACAAATGTTTAATAAAGCATTTTAACCTTTTTTGGAATAATTTGAAAAGGTTACACTTAAAGCTCAGTGCTTTAAACAGTTGGCACAAAGTGCTCCAATAGAGAATCACTCTGAGGTTTGCTTGATTTGAACCTTAGGGCCCTTTCATCTATAATAAAGTCTATAAAACTAAAAGTTCACCTCATCCGGTTTCATTTGCAGTTGTAGAACTCTGCTGCTTCATTCAATTCCTTTGCCAACAATCTTCTGGATTCCACCTCCCAACACCCTCTCCCCCTACACACATATTCTTTTCCCACTTATATGTATATGTTCTCCAGCTAAACTCAATTAAAATGTGATGAACATTGGATTGAAACCTCATTTACTAACCTGATGTGTTCCAGGAGATAGTCAATGTCACAGGAGAGGTATGGTGCAAATGTTTTTGTGTTGATTTTTTTTCTACTTATATTTATTACTTTGTATTAAAGTGAACAAGCATAGGTTATGGAGTAAAATACAACATTTGCATAATTTTTAGGATAAAACAAGAGACTTTAATGAAATTTCCAGAGGGGTGTGTTTACCATTCTCTGCTTAGGAGAAAACATAGTGGAGAAGTTTAGTAAGTGTTAGGTTTATTGTGTCATACCTTGACTTTTTCTTTTCAAACAACACACACACTAACAATTTAAATATATTTACCATAGACTCATAAAATTCAATGTAAGAAAGAACACATAAGATATGTAAACAGGACTTCATGTGCAGATGAATTGGAGGCCCTGAAAACTTGAGTGATTTGAAAAAAAAAATCATACAACTGGATAGCTGGGATAACCATGTGAACACCTATAACACTGACTAATTTCTCTTCTTCCAACTGTACCATAAGGTCTCATGGACATGTCCATTGTCCTTTGTTTTTGCTTCAGAAATCTGTAAACAGAAGAACTTGCCAGAATCAACAGTGATAGAACGTGGCATTGCCGTTGATAGCCCTCCTCTGGACCCTGGCTCCAAGATTATTTTTACTTTTTAACAAATTATTTATTTATTTACTTATTTATTGTTTTGTTTGCTTGTTTGAGAGAGTGTGAGCACACGCAAGCATGAGCAGGGGGAGGGCCACAGGGAAAGGGAAAAGGGGAGAAGCAGACTCCCCTCTGAGAAGCACAGTCCATCGCGGGGCTGGATCTCACTAGCCTGAGATCAAGACCTGAGCTGAAATCAAGAGTCAGACGCTCAATCGACTTTGCCTCCCAGGCACCCCTGGCTCCAAGATTATTTACGAACAGAACAGAATTTGGGTTGACAGAAAGATTGCAAACCCCACTGAGAAGGGCTCCGTTTCTGAAGGCCAAGTGGTCTAATCATAAGATATTCTTAGGCGGAGATGTTTGCTAGCCTAGCCCAGGAAGGTAATATTAGTGTAGAGGTCCAACGTGTTACTCTTTTAAAGGGCAAATAAATAATGAGAGACATGTTCCCTTCCAAGGCAATATGCCCAATTGTCTTGCCGGAGGCTGACACTTGTTGTAGCTTTCCTGGGTGCAGTCTTATTTGATAAGGGGCAACCCTGTCTCAGAGTGACAAGATGCTAAAGTGCTGCTGCTGTTTGTTCCCCATAGCCAAGATCTCCTCCATGTTGTTTATTGCCGTTTCCTTCAGCATTTATCCTTTAAATCCTGCCGGTGGTTACCAGAATTTAGTTCTATATAAATCACTGTTTTAACTGCCCTGCTATTTGTACTAGAAAACAGGAGAGAGTAAAGTGTAGCAAATAATTGCTTCTCTAGGGCGTGGGCTTCCTCATATTATAGTTTCATGGCATGATCTGGAACTGCAGCAAACTGTATGGGCTCCTTTTCTGAAGGAACGTTTCCCACTCTCAAGGCTGAATGCTTTGCCTTGAAGCTACTTGATATTCAGTGATGACATGTTAAAATGACTGGCATTGCATTGACTTGAAAAATCCAGGGAGTTCTTACTTCTTGGAATTTGGTTCTACCTCAGTCAGGTAGATTGTGTTTTTCACTGAGTTGAAGTAATTACACATTCAGGGTTACTGGTGACAAATATATAGGATATTATTATATTGGATGACTAGTGAGTTCGGTAGGTCAATAGGACTAGAACACAGGGCACATGATTGTTGAGGAGGTACAATATAATGGAGACAATCCTAGGGGATTTTGGAGAGTCTTGAGTGTCACTCCCATCTAAGAACCTCTGACTTATTCTCTGGATTAGGGGAAACATAAATATTTTGAAGTAAACAAACTTACAGTACTCTATACTTGGTTTCCTGAAGATCAAGCTGGTGACAGGAAAAGGTTGGAGAGGTAGCAATAACACAGAAGAGGCAGACAGTTAGCCTTTACAATAATATAGCTAAGAAACAGTGATACTCATTCAACAAATGCTTTAGTACCCATTGGGTGACAGATCTGTGTTTGGGTTACAGCATGATAAAATAGACTGACGTGACTCTTATCCTTATGGGGTTTACTTTCTATTGTTGAGAGAGAGATTTTTTAGAAAAGGAAATCTAATAAATGCTGAAAAGAAAATAAACAAACAGAATAGAGGGTAACCTAGGAAAATATACTTTAAATAGGTTGGTAGAGAACGGGCTCTCTAAGAAGTTGGTATTTCAGCTAATGTGAAAAGTGGGAATCTCAACACAACCAATGAGAAAACCACATTCAGAGGGTCAAGATGAAGCTCTGCATGGTCAAAGAAATCAGAGGAGACCAGTGCAGTTGGGGCTCAAAGGATGTGGGGAGAAAAACAAGGCTATGGCGGGAAAGGGGTTGGAGGGAGTAAGTCGTGGCTATGTAAAGACATGGCAAACACTAGATTTTTTTCTGAGGAAGATAAACTGCAACAGAAATGATCATGACAAAGGAGCCCTATGCTTAGATTTGTCTATTAAGAGGATCACTTCACTGTGGAAAGAATAGTTCGTGGAAAGGAAATGAAAAAAGAAGAAATAGCTAGGAGGTAACCGATGCATGATTTTTAACAGGCTTATAAAAAAGAAAAGAAATTGCTGGATTTGAGATTATATTTTGTAAAGAAATTGCTGATGATTCCGGGTTCTATGGTTAGAAAAAGGGAGTAATCCAGATTTCTGGCTTCAGCAATAGGTTATATTTATGGAAAAGAAAAAGCATGAGAAGGACAGGTTTAAGTTCACGCTTTGCCCGTATTAAATTTGAGATGTTTGAAAGGTCCACAGAATGAGAAACATCATCACTCACGTGATGGCCAAGGCACTGGGAGATCCCCTCCCAATCTCAGAGTTGTTAGACACTCATCCCAACCTACACACAAACAGTTCTCTCTGTTCTTCTGCTTAGTGTGGCAGAAGTTCTCACCTGCGGACCTAATGGATCTTCCTAGACACTATTTTAAAAGTCATATCCAACCTGCTAAAATGAACAGACAGCAGCATTAGGAATATATCCCGAGGAGTGAGAAGGTCTTTTTCTCTCCTTTGGTTATTATTAAGTGTTTTACAATGTAATACTGTCATAGAAGAAATTTTATCAACATCGTGAGAACTTACATACCCAAACAAGTGCTTTTTCCGCCTCAAAACAATCCCCTGAGGAGGCTGCATATTTTCTCCAGAAATGCTAGCTTTATTGACAGTGTTTCTAGAAACTTTCTTTGGAATTACTTCAGATTTTATAGAATATTTTTAAATGACGGTATGTTTTCTTCTCTAAAGATTAATTAATTTTCATGAACAACCAATTTTCAATAAGCAAAGCATGATGTATACATTGAGTATCAAAATTAGGCAAAGGTTACAGAGGGACTATAAATCAAGTACGTTTTCCCATACAGCTCATCACTGGCTAAAAAGATAATACCTAAAGAAGAATTACAGAATAATTGAAACTAGTTGTAGCTTCCCATATTGACTCTTGATTTCTACATAATAGATATTTTCTACACTTGACATTTTCTTGCAACCTTAACACTTTAAAATCACACCAAATATTTCAACAGATAACACTAACTTGAATCAATTATTGTGAGATTCTTCACTTACATTCCACATGTTCCTAATAGTGATAATCAATGTTAGCCAGCATCTATTGCAAAAATGTATCTATTTAAATTTTTGTGAAATGGATAAGGGAAGATAAGCCCTTCGCTAATAGGTTGAGTTCTGTTGTCCATTGTAATAAGCGATTTAACCTTGAATGATTACGTGTAGAGTTCTGTTTTGCCATAATTCTGAATCTATATTAAACATATTGTCAGAGAAGTTGGCATGCACATTGTGAATTTCATGAGTTACATCCAGACCTGGAGAATTTGACCTTTACTAAAACTAGTTCCATGATGAAGAATTGCAGCACTGTACCACCTGAGCCCTCCCTTTTCCACAACCAAGATAATACCAGTGATGGTGCAGATCTCAGCATGGGTTGCAACTACTGTAAACAGTAACTCTAAAGTTGACTTGTGAATGCTCAAGGGAATGAACCTTAGTCCCAACAAAGCACCCTCCAGGGTGACCTGATGTGCCGTGGATAGTCTAATACCCAAAATTTCAAGATAAACAGAATGTGGCAGATTCATAGATTACATATTTGAAACCTGCCAAATCTAGCATTGTTTTCTGCTCTGTTAGGAAATTTATGAAAAACTTGTCTAAAGAAAAATTTGCCTTAGTCTCATGGTCAACTTGTGTCTGTTTCTGCTTTGTTGTCTCTTATTGTGGTTTCGAAATGTCCCTCAGCCTTGACTTCTGTTTATCTTTCACTAGACTATAAGGGGTATCCAGGTAGTTGATTACTTTTATGTTCTCAGTGTATGGCACAGAGAAAGTCATAAATAAATCTTTTTGTTGGACGGAAGGAAGGGAGGATAAGAGGGAGGAAGTTAAGTTTACTGGATTTCACAGGCTTAAAAATATGGTCTGAAATCAAATTGCTGGCATTGAAATCCTCTTTGACGTTTACTAAAAATGGAAGGAAAAATTATTTTTTTACACTGAACACTAATTTCCTCATTGGGGAAATTTGTACCAATCTAAAAAGGCGATTTTAAAGACTAAATAACACATAATAAAGGTGTTAGTAGAATATTTGTTTATTATATACTATTTGAAATATAAATAGCTCTATATATTTTAGCTTTTATTATCTTGAGGGGATGTCATGAATCCTTTTGAGAATCTGATGGAAATGAACTCTCCCCTCAAATAATTACATGTCTTTAATAAGCTCTTCAACCTTATCCATGTAGAGTATACTAGGAACCATTCACTAAAATTAATCACTTTTTCCCCCAGCTACACATCACAACTCCTTAGTGAGGTGAAATCTACTTATTTTTGTAGGGACCAGTAATATTTTTTAATGAAAAGAATAGAACAAAATAGAAACTAGACTATATCTTGTATCTCATTTCATTACAGTAAGTAAAGGTAGAAGTTTTGTGAAACTTTATTTCATGGGTGTGTGTGTGTGTGTGTGTGTGTGTGTGTGTGTGTGTGTGTGTGTGTGGTTTCACTGTAAAGTTACAAACTTTTTCAAAATGGGACTCACTTGCGCATCCTTCAGACCCAAATGCTTAGTCTTCTTCTTAGCCCTTCCTGTTCTTATTTCTACAAAGTATCTTTGATTCTCAGCCATTTCTGGTTTGAGTTCTACCTTGTCTATTTGGTTTCTCAAACACCTGAGCACAACAGCCATATTTGCGCATGCAACAGACCAGAGTTAATGATTAAAAAAATGAATTAACTAACTCTGATGATCACATTAATCTTTGCATATTAACCCAACCAGCAACATAAATGTCATGTTCACAAGATAAGAGGTATGCATCTGAATTCCAGATGTGCCTTGTGGATGACTTATATTTGAGTTTCATTGTCATACCGCCCTTTGGCTATGACCTGGGAGCATGTTATACATGAAACAAGGATAGCCAAGTGCTTCTAGTAATTAGATTCTTCTAGATAATATCCAAAGTACCAGTTCTAGGCCAGACTTTGTGCTGGATGATGCCTTGTAGTGAAATTGTAACAAATGTGTGTTCCAGGTTTTTATAATGAAACTGCTTTAAGCCAATTTTTCCACTTTCTTAATTTGAAACCAGAATCAAAATATAGGTCCTGTATGAGTCAAGTGAGTCTTGTATAAAAGATAATTTCATACCTGCATTTAAAATATTTTCTCTTTGAATTTTAGTACCAATGATTATGTTCACAAAAGCCTAAAAAATCTATAGATGATGAAGACAATCATCTAAATTGTCTGTTCAATGACCATTGATCTAATTGTCTTCTTCCTCAAATTGTGTCTTTAAACTGAATTATAGCTGCACTAACTTTATGGTCTCTAGTTATAAATGTCTTATTTATTATAGAAGTTTATCAGCAATTAATATACTTAGACATATGGGCATATGGCTAGACATATCAGTTAAAGAAAAACACAAAAACTATTTCTTTATGATGTCCCCTATTCTCACATTAGAGATTTTAGAGAGATTTGCCAAAGGAATTGCAGAAGTTGAAAGTCATTATTTATTTACTTTATCTTATCTTAAATATTTGTTGAATGAGGAATGAACTGAATTATCATATTAAGAAATGAAAGCATAACTAAACTTTTTACTCTAACATTACCTGGCCTATTGACTGAATATATATGGATCTTTCATGATGGTTAAACATCTTTAATAAGCTTCAAAATATAAATGTTCAAGATGTGTAACTTCATATATATAATGTGAATAGCTGAGATGAAACAGCTAGCTGTTCGTGCCTGAATTTAAGAGATCAGAAAACCAACCACTGGTGTAATAAATAGTACTTTGTGCATGCAAACTTAGAAAATACAATTTACAGGCATGAAATAGAATTTGTAACAATGGCAACAGAAACTAAACAACTAAAATATAGTCACATGATATGGTTCCTTGAAGAGCATTAACCCACCAGTCAGGAAGCCTTAATTTTATTTTTCTTATTCTCATGACTATTCTTGGCTTATTGTTGATCTTTTGAAAGCTGAACATCAAATTATGAATTTGTGAAACAGAAATACAAAGGCAAGATTCATGTCTGTCCTATTCAAGATTGTACATGAGAAAGAGGAAACTGAAAAGGGTTTGTTTTGTGAATAAATATAATCAAGTTTTAGCTTTATTCATAAAACGAAGATTTAGGCAATATGATTCTCTTCCTTCTAATGTCTTAAAAATGAGCATTTTTTCTAATTACATGAAAAATTATTGTTGCCTCAAATGATGAAATTCTTGAGAATAATTTCATAAATACAGGAGTAGATCTGTTAATTATGAAAAATAATCTCAATTATGTAATATTTAAAAATTAGTATCATGAGGTTTTCATTTAAATGCTGTCATTCATTCTCCTATGAAAACTGGCAGAATTCTAACTCCAAACAAACTCTGTTACTCTTTTTTTTTTTTGAGATTTTATTTATTTATTTGTCAGAGAGAGAGAGCACAAGCAAGCAGAGTGGCAGGCAGAGGTAGAGAGAGAAGCAGGCTCCCTGCTGAGCAAGGAGCTCTATGCAGGACTCAATTCCAGGACCCCGGGATGTGGACCAGAGCAGAGGGCCGCCGCTTAACCAACTGAGCCACCCAGGCGTCCCACAAACTCTGTTACTCTTAAGAGGCACTCAGTCACTTATTCATTTATATCCACAACATGTAGTCTGTGAAAGAACAGAATTTGGAGTTCAGAGTTACACGTTGAGGGCAGGAATCATGTTTGTCTTATTCACTGCTTTATCTCTAACACAGGACCTAGTTGCAGTACTAGTAGTGGGAGTTTAGTTAATATGTTTTATTCCTACATTTTGAATAAATAAAGGAACAAAAACTAAATTCAGGAAAACTAAACATGATAAAAATCCTTGTGGTTTTAATGCAGAGTAACAAAGATTTCCACCAGGCAGTCTTCCCTGTAATGTCCTACTACAAAGGGCTTTACATTTCTTGGGGAAACTAAGTGAACTTTTGTCAATTTATTGTCCAGGAATTTGTAACAACTCATAATTTTAAGGATTAGGCTACTTTTCTCTGCTGGTAGGAAAATCGAGAATTGATTTCCCAAGTTGTAAGGTCTTGATACAAGCAAGTTGGATGATTCGGGGCAAGTAAAAACCCTAACGTGTGAAGTTCTGGATCCTGGGCAAACCCGGATTCGTCCTGGGTAAAATTTTTCTAAAAAGTGATTTTTAACATACCCTGAAGGTATCTTGTCACCTTGAGTCTTTTTCTGTTCTTCCAAATTATCCCATAACCTTTCATTTGTGCTTCTGTTAAACACATTGGAGGATGAGATGCCAGTTTTTTACTCTGGGGACAAGGGACCTGCCTTTATTATTTACCCCAGAGACCCCCAAACACAAGTCATCATACTCTGAAGTCTGTGATAACTATTTTAATTATCACAGGGGCAAAATTAAACAACATGAACCATGAAGTGAGCCTTTCCACTAAAATAGTCTTTTTTAATGTCAAGATCTGCTCTTTATTACAAAATATTATCTTTTATAAAATAATGGTGATATTAAATGTGAGGTTTTCTTCCTATTAAAATAAAGTTATTAAACCTTGTTGTCACCAAGTACAAATAATTCGAAACATGTAGACAGTTGGTAATAGAAAAACACATTCTGAGACTGAATGAAAAGAAGAAAATGGAAAATACTGTGTGGTTTCATGCAAGAAGAAAACAAGGTTAAAGGAGTAGATTTCAGTAGCTTTATTTACAACTGATTGACTAATGAAGGCAGAAAGTCTAGAAGTGGTGTGAATGGGGTTTTATTCTCTTTTGTTCATTGTTTCGGAAAGAGTCCAGCTACCTCTGATACTTCTGTGAAGACTAGCATTCAACTATATTAAAAATGAAGGGATGTCTTTTTTTTTTAAGAATGAAATGAGCCTTTTTTTGGTCATTCTTTTTTCCCCATTAATTTATTATGAACTAACTAATGAAATGACCACTGAAAGTCTTAAAACACACTCTATATATTGTACGAGATGAAAAGCAAAAGAAAAATGCCACTTATTCAAAAATAAATAACCCTCTACTTACACAAGTGGCTTACTGTCATGTTATATTGGATTTTAAACAACCTAGGTCTGATGTATCTGGGTTTGTTTTAAGAGAACTCAACATGTTAAGCCTTCGTAGAATGGTTTAATTATTAAGATATCAACACCAAAGTTTAGAGATGCATGAAGACCAATATATTTGCATTTATAGGATTCTTTTTTTTAAGACCAGGAGCCTAATGCTACTTCAAAATACATATGTAAGGTTTTCTATGAGTGAGGGAATGGGAGCTTTTACCCAAAGATTATTTACCAAGGATTATTAGAAAATTTAATTAATAATGAAATAATTCACACAAAATTATTATATATACAATCTAATCATTACTGTTAATAAGTAAATAAATAAATACACAAAACATACCCTAACCTCCCACCACATTCTGAGATTTGTAACAGAATCATGGGACACTCATCCAAATGCCATTATTTTATTCTCTCAGGCTTTAAAATAACTCTTCTTTTTCCTAACATATACGTACTCTAGAACTCCTTCCTTTACATCTAGAAATTTGGAGTGACCACTGTGTTTTTAGGAAAATTATTCTGGGTGGTGGTATGTAAAATGGTTGTTGGTGAAGAGAAGATGGGAGGTCCAATAAACTCTTAACTTTAGCTCCTAGCCGTATATTCTATTAAACTTCCAAGATTTTAATTTGACATCAAATATAAAATAAACATACATACTATTCCCATTGCTATGTCAAATCATGTTCTAACTGTGCCTGAAAGCAATTAGACAGGAGTATATTTTGGTCTCAAGATAAATTTGTTTCATGGGTTCTTCTACCATTAGAACACATTAATTATGGTGCGGCTTTCCTGAATTTGAGCATCTCCAGACTTCTGAGCTCTCCAGCAACTTTACCACCAGAAAGAAAAAAACCACAGAAATAACTTCTTGCATTCTATTGGGAGACTTGCATCTAGTACATATTGTCATTATTTTGTCATATTTAATAACATTGCTATTAAACAGTTAACACGTGAAAGTATTAATAACCCATTGAGGGGAGAAAGAGGCCAATCAGACATTTTTCCAAAAAGCTTAAAATATAAAAACAGAATATGACATTGTCTAATAATACATTTAATGATAGAAGGAGTCAACAGTCATGTTTTTAGAAAGCAATTTTGATTTTATTGTAAAAGAATCAACACAAGTTTTGATCAAATTTATGAAGTTCACAGCTGAGAAAATCACTCACTAATGTATATTTGAAAGCATCTAATTGCAATTTTGCCTATTATGTGATTCATTTCCGGGGGGGATTAGAATGAGACTTAGCCCATCTTATGCGGTATTAACATCTAACTATAGTATACAGCTGCCATAAAATTAACCCAAGAGTAGCCCTCATAAGTGATGTCTAAGATCAAGTGATTTAGTGTATTGTATTACTTAGAACCAATGAAGCAGAGTAAGTAATTGGCAGAAGAAAAAAAAATAGTAAAATAGCAAGGCAAGGCAACTGCCATTAACAGAAAAATGTAATGATCTCATTAAAGACATTGCATACAGTCTCCATTCCAATTTTCACATCTCTGGGTTTTTCTCTAGGCTTTGCAAAAATATTATGTACTATCACATAATTTTAACTGTAATTCAAATGTAAAATAGGAATATGTTTTAGAACTTTATTGCAGGTTTCATACTTATGTTGCAGTGTTCCATATACAATATCAATATTTCAGTTGATTTCTTCTTTCCCCTCCCTTTTTAAAAATGAGATAAAGTAATTCATTTACTTCCAAAAGAAAAGTCCTAAGGTGTGGGCCCATTAATTCATACTATATATGAGGTAGAAAAATCTATTTTACTTGTGGAAGACTCAATAGAAATCATGAAGAAATTTAAAGATTATTGTAATGAAGCATATTCAGAAGCATATGTAAGTTTTTCAAACTGTGAAATCTGACTGAAAAATTCAGGAGAATAAATTTCTTAGGAGAAAGTTGAGGGAATTATGTTCTCAGGCAAAAACTTAAGGATTCATTGGTGATTCCAGTTTTACAATTTACTATCACTAATTATGATAAAAATCACTAATATTTTGTCCTACCTTTGCAAATTGGAAAAAGAGACTTTAAGTCATCTTTATAAAATTGCTTGGGGGGGGGGCCTGGGTGGCTCAGTTATTAAGCATATGCCTTTGGCTCAGGTCATGATCCCAGAGTCCTGGGATCAAGCCCCACATCAGGCTACCTGCTTTGCTTGGTGGGGAGGAAGCCCGCTTCTCCCTTTCCCATTCACCATGCTTGCGTTCCCTCTCTCACTGTGTCTCTCTCTGTCAAATAAATAAATAGAAATCTTTTTTAAAAATTGCTTTGGGAAAATGTAATTTTAAATATGTAGGTAAGATTGCTCTAAATTTTGCAACACATTACAATCTAAAACAAGAACATATTTTCAATTATTCTAACAATGTTTATACTCCTTATAGTTTTTATTTTAAATTTAATATCACTATTAAGAATGTGTGGTCTGCATAAATATTTAATCATTTACTTTTCTTGCTTTTTCCGTTTTATTGCTTCATAAATAAATAGTTTATAAATTTGCCTGATCCTTTTTTTTAACGAGGAGGAGAGAAAGAACTTTTTTTTTTAATTAACATATAATGTATTACTTGCTTCAAGGGTACAGGTCTGTGAATCATCAGACTTAGACAATTCACAGCACTCCCCATAGTACATACCCTCCCCAATGTCCATAACCCAGCCACCCTATCCCTACCCTCCCACCCCCCAGCAACCCTCAGTTTGTTTCCTGAGATTAAGAGTCTCTTATGGTTTGTCTCCCTCCCCGGTCCCACCTTGTTTCATTTTTTCCCTCCCTACCCCCGACAACCCCTGCCCTTCCTCTCATGCCTGATCCATTTTTGTTTCTACAGAGAAAAAACTGGACTCTAAGAAGAGTAAGTTAATATTGTAGATATATAATAAAAAATTTATTGAAAAGCCATTTTGTTATTACACATTATAGTGGAGAACACATAAAAGAAAGGGCATGGCCTCTTCTTTCAAGTACCATATAATCATCTTGAGACATAACAAGGATTCATAAAAGTAAATGCCAATTATCAATGTGTATATTAGTGTATATATTTTTAAGGGAATGTGAGTTAAAAGAGTAATCTTACTGAGGTGGTACGAACCAAGGTGATTCCTGAGGTTAACGAGTTTTGCATAGAGTACATGAATGGCTGGCTGTAGTATAAGTCCATCATCAATCAACACTATTTCATTCCACCAACAGTAACAAAAAAACATGGTACATGCTTAAATCAGTCCATAATTAATGGTACCAGTCTCTTCTAGAATACCGAAGCTTATTTGAAAGGAAATGTTATAAAAGCCTGCACTATACAGTAAGTTGCAACCGTGTTCAGGTTTGAAAGCTGATTTACTTGGGCAAATCACCCCTTTTCTGTTTGTAAGATTTTATTCCTATTTTTAAAAGGGAGGTTATGGTTTCTGTCCTGTGTAACTCATAATGTTGCTTGGAAATTCAAATGAAAGTCACAGTAAATATGCTTTGAAGAGTGTAGTACACTAAAGAAATATATCACTACAAACCAACTCCTGAAGAAAACATCATGCTTGTTTTCTCGTGATCCCTGTGTTCTTTCCAGCTCTGTGATACGCAGTAGACAAAATTTCAGTCCCATTGAGTTTGTATAATATTTTATCTAGAGTTGGTCAGCATTGACTCCCATTTGTGCGCAATACGATTTTCATCATACACCACGAGAGTATTATATTCCAATGTAACTTCAAGTAAGCACTCAGTACAGCAGGAACCTAGATGGAATTGGAATTGAATTCACTTTTTCCACAAATCCTTATTAAGCATCTGCAGTGTGTCCAGCACTGTCCTTATCACAGTAACGCAGAGAAGACAGTTCCTAACCCTAAAGGGAATTTCATCTAGCTGAAGAGAAAGTCAGATGAACACATAATAGCATCCTACTTCCAGTATGATTGTTTAAAAATGAAAAAATTAGGGCCACCTGAGTAGCTCAGTTAGTTAAGCATCCAACTCTTGATTTCAGCTCAGGTCATGATCTCAGCGTTGTGAGATCAAGCCCCACATTGGGCTTCACACTGAACATGGAGCCTACTTAAGATTCTCTCTCCCTCTCCCTCTGCTCCCCCCAAAAATGAAAATGAAAATGGATAAATGAGAAATTTTATTTACTTTAAGAAAGAGCTATTTGAATTAAAAGGTTACAATATAATTCATAATGATTGTCAACTTTTCAAATAAATACCTATTTGAAAAGTGAAGTTCCTATTAAATGTACTCACTCTAGTTTATTTCACTTCTAAAAGAACTGTTCTTTGATTCGATTCACTTGTCAATGTCTGTCTAGTAGTCAAATTTATAATCTTGGTGTGCTAACCCCTTCTATTGAATTAAAGTGATATTTTGGATTATTCCACAGTTTAAAGTGGGAAGATTAGGTATTACCCATATAATTTAATCAAAAATCTTCATGCTTGTAGAATTGCATATAGCCACTGTGCAGATGCATTTATAATAGATTACATACAATATTAAAAACTACATATTAATTTATTATAAATGGGAGAGGAAGCATCTAATTATTTGCAGACACACAATAATCGCTGTTTTTATTGGCTTTGCTGGGGAAGCCTTGAAGAATCCAAAGTTAAGACTTTAATTAATCTATAAAAATTACTAATTTGAGAAATTAAAGAAAAAAGTAAATTAGCCCAGAAAGTTTGACATAAAAATTGCCCAGGCTTGTTCCAGGAATCTTCGGCACTGAGGGAATATAGCAGCATATATATTTTTTAAATCTATGAAACACTGAGGGCGGCAAATGCACCAAGATATTGAAAGGAGAAAAACCAGACTGTAAGACACTGATTCACTTTAAAGAAGTAAATAAAGACCCCCGAATAATTAAGATAACTATTTGGATTATTTCCTTTCCTAAGTTGAGAATAAAGATGAAAAAGCTAAAGGTATAAAACCTAACAAATCTGCAAACCAAAAATCTGTGCTATTTTCTGAATGATAAGGTCACCTTAGAGGTGGAGCCCAGGTACTCTTGTTGGAGTTACTGCATCAAGCAGAGTGAGCAAAGCACTGTAGACTCTCCACAGTCCAAAAATCAAAGGAATATATACATTACCAGACACTGAGGCGATGTTCACTATGATGCTGCCAACCAACTGTGACTGTCCTCCCAGGAAATCTCCTCTGAGGTAATTTTAATTTTAATGATAGTTTCTTCAGGTGAATAAGTCAGATTTTGAGATGAAGTACACCTGCAGATCTGTTAGTGAAGGAACTAAGAATGTCATTTCCCTTGGCATGTATCTGTCATAAATAAAAATACACTAATGAAATCAGAACTAACCACGCCTCTAGGGGGAAAACATTCTTTCCCTTATATGCCTAGGAATTCTAGAGGCTATAGAAGAAGCGTATTCTTTCAGCCCAAGTGCCCAGTTCCAGCCGCTACATAAATAGATAGCACTCCAGGAAACTTCTATAATTAAATCCATATTTACCAAATTCTCCACAGCATCATTTCATGCAGCTTTTCTGAATTAATTCAATAAATTTTTATTGTGTTCCTACTTTGTGCTGTGCGCTGTTATAATGTGCTGATGAAACAAACCACAATGAAAAAAGAAAGTTCCAGAACTCAGGGACTTATGTTCTAGTCAGAGAATGAAGATAGTAAGTATGTGATGAGTAATATGATGAAGCTGTTAAGAATAATGGGCAGGGTAAGGAAATGAGTTATACAGGAGCTCAAAGAAGAGCTGTCTAAGGTGTCACTTCAGAAATGGTCGAAATAAGCTAAAGAAAGAACCATGTGCATATCTTGTGAAAAGAATTTTCAAAGCAGAAGAAATAAGTTTAAGGGTCCATAAGCCAAGAAACTACTCGGCCTGTATGAGTATCAGAAAGAAGTTTCAATTGGTTGGTCGAGTATAAGCAAGGAAAACAGGATGAATTGGGTTGAAAGAGAAGACGTAAAGCAAATGAGGTAGACCTCGTAAGCCATGCAAAAAACTTCTGATTTTGTGTTTAGTGAGGTGGAAATTAACTAAGCACACTTATTTTTTAGATGAATTGCTCTGCCTGCTGAATGATGAATGGAGTGTGAGGGGTCAAGGTGGAAGCCTGTAAGTCAGAAGGCTATTGAGGTACTAGAGGTGAGAGCCATATTGGCTTACACTGGAAAAGTAGTTGGCAAGGTTAGACTAGAAAAGATATATCTGAAGGCTCTTGGATGGGCTGTAGCATGTGTGAGAGAGAAGAAAAGGTGATTCTAAAGGTTCTAGTAGGAACAATCGAAACAATGGAGCTGTGTTGAAACAGATGGATGAAAATTAAGTTTGGTTTTGATCATATGAAGTTTGAGATGCCAATCAAGTAAACAAAAATGTTAAGTAGGCAGTTAATATACAAGTCTAGCGTTTAGGGGAGAAGTGTAAATTTGGGAGTCATTAGTTTAGCTATCATAATTAAAGGCTTACGAATGAATACACCAAAGGACAGAAGCCCCAGCACTGACATTTAAGGAGGATAAAGAATGTGAGCATACAGTCTTGGCATTCCTTTCATTAGGGGGAAGTTCTCAAAAGACAGTAAACTAGTTTTCTTGCATGCTCAGCATCGAACTGTTTGTAGAGAGTCAATTTGCAAGTTGTTTTCATTATGTTGTGGGAGACACACACGTTATTGACCTCAATACACTGAGATAGTTACTCTTTAGCCAAAACAAGTATTTTAACATTTTGGAAATGATCGAGGCACTCTGATATCTTAAAAAAAAAAAAAAAAAGAAAGAAAGAAATGTCAATCAGAGTCTTAGTGCGTGGACTTTGATCTGAAGTGTTAAAGTTGCTATTACATTTCTTTAATGTGCAGAGAGGGTTTGTATTTTTTTCCAAACTACTCCAAATTTTAGGTGTCAATTTCCATTATTCTACTTATAGAAATATCCAGCTATGATTCAGCCAAGTCCATTCTTTCAGACATAAATGGTAGGGACTGCTGAAACAAAAGCTCAGATCTTTATGGTTCATAACAATTTATTATAAATATTTTATAAAAGAACTATTCAGAAAACATTTCAATAAAAATACCAATATAATACTGATAAAATATCTTCTTATTGTCCTATCATTTAGGGAATTCCCAAGCTACTAGAAGAATAACTGGGACATCTCACTTAGAGGCTATTGAGTTATATATACTTTTCACAGTATGGTTTTCTGAGTTTTAAAACATCTAAGTTAAAGTTTTGCATTTTCATTTGTCGTTGCACTAATATGAAAATTATCCTTGCCAGAAGCAGACTACAACAATATTTTAAAGAAGAAATTGAAATTAGGTATATATGCCTGCTAATGTTATGAGAATAGTGCTAACGACATCTGCTAAGTAAATCTGTAAATTAGAAAATCTTTGGTTTAGTGATCACATCAGCCTTAAGGAACTGCAGTTTAAGAGATTAGATGTACTTCTAACAAATGCTTCTCAAGCTGTTGATAGAAAAGGAAATGAATACCTATTATCTTGAGAAATGTCTGAAAATTTTATCAAGGTAATATTTTGATCCTTTTTTTCATTCAGATGGCATTAAATGAAACATAGGGTTTCATAAAATACTGCTTTTGCAAGTTTAAATGATAGTCTTCCAATCTTTATCTACTGAGTCATTATCTGTCTGTTTTTTTTCTGAGATGCTGCTGTAATTGTCTAGAAATAAAATATATATATATATACACATTCATCATATGAAGTAGCCCAGGATTCAGATAGTCACAGCATTTCCATTTGAGGCCCAGTGATTTTTAAGATCAAAACTAGTGTCTAAAGTTATTAAAACTTATTACTTTGCTTAAAATAATGTTAAAGGTGTAAATAATGTAAAGTCTTAAAATAATATAGAAGACAACATTAAAAATGCAAGCTTTTATATGTAGGAGGATAAAGAGAGACATCAACATTAGAGTTTTCCTCTGGCAGGAAATAAAATTGCATATTTACTTGATGCAGTGCCTTCTAAAACAGCGTACTTAACTAGTTTATGGAGTTAGAATGCTGTACAATGTAGGAAAGGAATGACTATTGTTTGGGCTACATATTACATTGCATAGATTGGCTTTTATTTCTATAAATAGAAAATATGGAAAAGTGATTTTGTATATGCATAATTTACTTAATAAGCTCATAATAAGAGCATCAAGTACAAGTAGTTCATTATTCTCAATTTAGCCTAGAAATGGGGATGTTAAACTCTTCATTATACAAATGTACAAACTCTAGTTTGAGATATCCTTACTAAGGAACAACAGAGAAAGATAAAAACGATCAGTATCCTATGTGGTAAGCATTGTCCTCATTTTATTCATGTATTCAGCATGTTGTGGCTTCACAAAATGAAATCATTAGGACACTGTCTCAGTTCATGATGTCAGGGCTCCCAACTCGATTTCAGGTTCTTGTCATTACTCTAAGACCCCAATCTTCTTGGGGAATAAATGGATTTCTATATATTTTTATAACCTCTCCGGGACATAACATGGTTTCTATATGATTAGAGAAGAGCAATTCCAGTAAATTGTATTCATAATACAGCATCTGCTGTTAAAGTCTCTCAATTTTCTATTTCTAAAAAAAAAAAAAAGTTGGTACAGAATATCTCATAATTCTGCAATTTTCTATCATTAGGATGTAATTTCAGCAGTAAATATGCACACATGCTGAACAGTGGAAAACAAGGGCCTACTTCCAGAAAATAAATATTTCTGTCTTGCATTTATATACACCCTGCATCGAAGAAATTGAAAGTAGTTAAAAGAAAAGAATTTGTAAAGCCAGAGACAACCACCTGTAAATGGCAGTTGCTACTTTCTTTGGAGAAGTGTAGTACAGAACATACAGAACGAGAGAAGAGCTCTCCCTGGAATTATTTGCCACGCGAGAAGAACATTCGGAATATAGCTTTTACTACTGACGTATGGGGACCTGTCCTTTTCATTACAAGACAAGAAAACATATACTTGACCAAAATTGCCCACACCATGTTTGTTTTATTTTATTCATGTGATTTTACTAAATAGATTAACCCACTACATCCTTAAAACATCACGGAGTGTTTGCCTTTTCCCAGGTAAGGAAATGGGTGTGGAGAGGTGAGGTAGCCTGTCCCCAGGTCACGTGGTGAAGAGCTGGGGTTGATACCCTGCTCTGCCACCTTTAGAGGTAACCTTTGAACTTGGGACTAATCCCCATCACATAGGCTGACATCTGCCTGACTGTCTACAGCCTCTTTGCAAAGAGACACCAAGAATCTAGATTGTGGTGGGATCTCCAATCTTGACGTAAGGAGAGACCTAAACACCTGCAGCAATTCTTACCCTGTCCGTCACACCACCAGGGAAATAACACCATTGGTAACAGCACAGTGTAGGCTTTATTTATTATTCATTGTAAGTCAAAGAACTAAAACCTTGATTTATTGTCATTTCAAGTATTGAGAGATACGTCTCTTTTCCTTCTCAGAGGAAAGAGGAGTTGAGAAGAGGTAGGGTTAAGGATGTCTGTCTTTCATTTTAAATTAATTGCCTGTTTGTTCACTGTTGCTCTTATAACTGGTTGTGGTTTCACTGGAACTGTTTAAAGAAGAACAATGCTACTGGTTATAAAGTTTCCATTAGGGCAAACTTGGCAGGTTGGTCCAAAGAGATTAGTCCATTCAGAGTAGCTATTTATCAATGCAGAGAAAATCACTTTTCGAATGCGGACCACGACATTGAGGCACGACCTGAATGTACAATGGAATTAGAGAGAGAGAAACCAAGCCTAATGCTGGCATTTGACAGATGGTCGAGAAAGAGCAATACATTTAGAAGAAAAAGATATGCTATTTCCTATGGCAATACTGACCCATCCAGACTGTAATGAGAGCCAAACTTAAGCACATGTTTATCAAGATTATTTCATTTAATTCTCCCTAAAAAAAATTCATGACTGTTATTATTTCCCATTTTACAGATAAGGAAAATGGAGTTTAAAAAATTTAGGTGCTTTATCAAAATTATTTGCAAACTGTGGACCCAACATTAGAACTCCGCGAATTCATTTTCATAGCCCATGTTCTCAACAATTTTGCTTCTCTGAATTTGTCACGTGGTATAAAATGAGAAAGATTTGTAGTTTTTTACATAATGGCAGCATTTGCATTATGGTTAAGTAAACACATAAGCCTGACCTTATGTCATTTATATAATCAATATCCATTTTAAATTGGATAAAATAGCAAGGATTTCAAATCTGAGCATCTTGCAAGTATTTTGAATCTATTTGAGTATAAGGAAAACAAATTTTGTTACATGCATGAAAAATGTGGCTATAAAGATAAAGTCAACTTTCTAAGTTCTATCTAATATCACCATGATCCTTGACATTTGTAAAATCTTTTCATTTTAGAGAGTGTAATATTGATCTAATGCATAGTCTATAAAATTTGAAGCTAGAGAGTCTAGGCTTGTATTCCAACCCTGAACAAAAAATGCTTTTTCCATTCTCTGAAACTTAGTTTCTTTATTCATAAAATGGGGATATTCAACAAGCAGCAAATTTTTTTTTTGTAGANTGCTTTTTCCATTCTCTGAAACTTAGTTTCTTTATTCATAAAATGGGGATATTCAACAAGCAACAAATTTTTTTTTTGAAGATTTTATTTA
>LNAC01000724.1:9558-88306 GCA_002007465.1 Ailurus styani | reverse complement strand
GATCCCAGGACCCTGGGATCATGACCTGAGCGGAAGGCAGCGGCCTTAACCCACTGAGCCACCCAGGCGCCCTCAACAAGCAACAAATATTAACTGAATAATAATACTTAATATAATAGCTTCTTACATGAACATTTTGTTTATAGTTGTAAGTGAGAAAACGTGCTGTGAACACACTAAAATTCGATCCAAGGATGGATGGTCTTATGTGACAACTCCAAAGACTGTTTCCTTTCCTCTCTATGCATATGTTTCAAACACATATCATACTGAATAAAACCAACACGAGCTCCTCCATTCACCATGTTCCCTAGCACAGGAATTGGTACTACCATATGCTCGGTATTCAATGTAGAAACCTGAGTGTTGTACTTGTGACCTCCCTCAACTCACCTGCCACATCCTGGCCATGAACAAGTCTGCCGATTGTAACCCAGATAGCTTGCAAAACCCCCCATTTCTCAGCATAGCTGCTGGCACTGTCATCTCCCCCCCTCCCCCCACCCCCGGCACTTGCAGTAGCTCTGTGAGACCCGTCACACTTTCTTTTGCCTACCACCTTTCTATTCTCCACTCTGTGGCCAAAATAAAAATTTAAAAGTGAAAAAGTGACTATGTTACCTCCCAGTCTAAAACCCTATGATTGCTTCTCACTAGCCTTAAGGTAATGTCCCAAGTTATGATGACACCCCCCCACTGACAACTCTGCCTGCCCCCTAATCCATCCTCACCTCAGGCTACTCTCCTACTTTCTGGGACTAGATGTCAGCAATTTTGGACCTGCTGCAGAACTACCTCATACCACCTCTTCCTCACATCTCAGCCACATGACACTGCTCCTGTTTTCTGAAATATTGTTACCCCTTCTTCACTTGGGTGATTCCTGCTGATCCTCAAAATCTACTTGTTGACACCATTTCTGTAGCAAGGCTCTTCCCAGTTCCTCTCACCAAGTTAGAGCCCCCCGTTAGTAAGAATCTCATACCTGTCACTTTCCTTCTGAAAACAGTCATGACACTTAAGTTTCTTATTTTACAAGCTTGTCTGGCTTATTCACAACTGTAACAACCCTAGAGTCTAGAGCAGGTCACCATACATATAGAGATGTTCAACAGTTTTGGATGTAACAGGTAAATGAATGAATAAAATAACAGTCCTAACCATTCAATTGACTAGGATAGGAATCAGTCTATTTCGTCTTGAGACCTCTTGGCAGGACCAAGCATTGGCTATGGTTTCTACTGCAATTTGTCAAGTGCATTAGTGTTTCATACAAAGTTCAAGAGCAGGGACAATACCTTACTTCCTTTTCTCTATTTGGAGACCCAGTAAAATCATGAGAGCATTGTAAGAACCACACAAATATGAGTAGTTATAAGGGAAGGACTGAGATTTGTTTACTAAAATGTGAAAGATTGAAAATACATCATCAGATTAATGTTTGTTACTTCCTTCAGAACAGACTCCCTGGAGCACATATATTTATTCCAGGGATACCTCCATCTTTCATGATATGTGATAACCCTTTTCTAAAAAGTTATATTCAGGGTCATAAAACCTTTCTTTGGAATGCCCTCACCAGTTACAAATATTTGACTTTCAGGTGTACCTTTGAATTTTTAAACCATCCAAATTTAAGAGCTATATACAGCAAGGATAATTGCAGGGACAATAGAATGTTTTTGAGCTTGAGGGGAAAAAGTAGAAAAACAATGGAACCAAATTTCTTGGATGAGTTTTAAACACTCTAGGAAAAATTGTTAAAGAATTTCAAAAACATTTAAAACAATGGAATAGGAAGACAATATTAATTTGCTTGTTTAGGGATAGGATTTTTTTTTTATCAATCCCAGGACCAAGGACACTATTGCTAAATTCTAAAACACAGCTGTGGCTATGGCCTTCCTGCTCTAGAAGCTACTATCCTGTGTGTAGGGACTTCCTGGACCTCATCTCTAATTCCACAGCTATTCTCTTGATTGATTGGTTTATTTGTTCACTGATTGATGCACTTATTTATTCATTTATTCATTTATTTAACAAATGCATAGCAATTAGAAATTATGTGTTAGAGGGCACCTGGGTGGCTCAGTGGGTTAAAGCCTCTGCCTTCAGCTCAGGTCATGATCCCAGGGTCCTGGGATCGAGGCCCTTATTGGGCTCTCTGCTCAGCAGGGAGCCTGCCTCCTCCTCTCTCTCTGCCTGCCTCTCTGCCTACTTGTGATCTTTCTCTCTCTGTCAAATAAAAATAAAAAAAAAATCTAAAAAGAAATTATGTGTTAGAGAAGAGATATATAACAATGTCCTAAAAATATCTTACTTTGTGAGCTTGGAGTCAGAGCAAGATCCAAAATTACAACCACAGACAGCAGAAGTCATATACATAAGAGTATTTCAGGTTTACTGAAAGGAAGAACTCAAGTTAGCTGCAAATTCCTTATTACTGTTATATAATAAGCACTCTTCCTTATTATAAAATATTTATGTTTGCACTAAAGAGTCTAGAGCATGTTTCTTTGTATTTTAATAATGCTTCATGGACTATGTTTGCCATGGATGTTATTATTTTTTCCATAATTAAGTAATGAAGCAATTAGCACAGCAGGCACATGTCAACTAGATAGTGGTTAAAATTTGTGATTAACTAGGATTTTTTCTGTGTTTGCCAATATTCTCCTTCTTACTCAAGGAAGCTGCATTTTTTTTTCACTGTGAAGAAATCGAGTTCCCTTCATATCTGAAGTTTTGCCCATATAATAATATAACGAGATGAGTCTTAACAAAATGTCTTAGTGGCATGAAAGCATGCACCGGGAAGCTGGCTGTGAGGATCTGTGAAGTAAACTATTAAGAATGTCATTTAGATTTAAAAAAAAGAAAAGAAAAAAAAAACATGTAGAGGCAGAAGCGTTTTTGCAGGATCCCTAAATTGGCAGCTTCTCCGTCTACAGCTCACCAAGTGTATCACAGCTCGGTTCTTCTGCACTATGCCTACACACCCTCTGCCGGATCAACCACCAGATACTCTACAGTTATGGACTTGCAGAACTCAAAGCAGGAAGCCTGGCACATATAAATTCCGCCTTTGTAGCTCCATTATGTAAATGAACCAGAGAGAGAAGGTAATTCATCCAGAGTCAAGGTCCACCAGGTAATTCATTCAACAGGCAATCATTGTGTATCATTCCATGCCAGCACTACACTCTCGGAGCCAAAGATGAATAAGAAGTGCCGTCTGCCCTTGAGGGACATACGGTCTAGACTAAGTGAGTAACTAATTCTGATTCATAGTTACATCACATTTCCAAACATGTAGTAAGTGCCAATAAGTGTTTGCCACACTTTGAGTCTCAGGAGTTCTCAATTTGAGTCTCTATAACCTAGAATCTAGCTTTTTTTTTTTAAATAGACTTCTAAAGAAGAGTCGAATTAAATAAATCGGTGAACATAAAAAGAGTGCAGGCACTAAGTCTGAAGTCCAAGTTCATCCTCCGTATCTGACTTGCCAGATAAATCCAAAACTTGAGTCCAAAATATGTGGATTATAATAATACCTGCCCTGCCAAGGCATAGGATTGTAACTAGACTCAAAATAGATGATGGATTGGAAGAGTACTATTCTTTTTCAATTTTTTTCTTTAAAATGTTTGCATTTCTTACCTATTTCGAGGCGATTGTGCACTTGAGGAATAAAAAACAACTGTAGGGTAATACTTTCGTTGAGCATCAACAATACCATACAAACACAGAAAAGATCCCATTCTGTCCACTTCTGATACAAACATTAACCTAAGGCCACAATTGCTCACCCCATTCCAGTGCTCATTTTGTGTGTGGATGAGTAGTTTAACTTGACTTAATCACCGTTTAGGTGAAAAGGAAACCCATCTATGGTGAATTTTTACCAAGTCAGAGTTGGGAAATATATTCTTCAAATTTCTTAAGATGATTGAAGTGCTTGAAGTGTCTTTATCCCTCTCAATAGTCGGAAGAACATGATAGCCATCGCGGAGTTCCAGGGCCTAGTTTGAAGAGATTAGCTCCTGGGTAGCTTTTGTGGAGAGTTTGAAAATGAAGACCCGGTGGAATGTCTGCCTCAAAGCTAAAAATAAAGTATAAATAAGCCGACCCTGGAAGATAACCATTCTTTAAAAATGCAAACTCAACTGATACGGGGAAACAGTAAAGATAAACCTCAAAAATGCATTAAAATAGAGATAGTAGGATATATTGGCTTAGAGATAGTAGGATATATTGGCTTCCGTAGTAGAGGAGAAACACAGTGGCTGCAGTCAAGTCAAGGTCAGAGTAAAAAGTTTGGCAGGTAAATTTAGAATTAAGCTCCTTCTTTGGAATTTCTTAGGTGTGTGTTGCCAAAGAAGGTATTTCCTGCATGCTGAGCTGTTTTCTTTCCCATTTTATTGTTTAAGCCGAATACAAAGTAACGGAGAGTTGTAAGACATCTTCAGGGCGGACAGGACTAGCACTCTTCAAGAGATTCGACATCTGTAAGGCATTGAACCACAAACTGACTGAGGGACAGACCTATTCAGTATCATCAATTTAAGGGGATCCCTAAGTACATCTCTTGGGATGGCCAGGACCGAAAGAGATACCATAGAAAACGAAGTTGCAAAAGGGATAATTTTCCCTAACGTTTGAGGAGAGATTTCGATACCCTCCCTAATTAAAAGTTAGATGTTTAAGTTTATTCTCTCGAAGGTTAAATTTCATGTTGATCCTAAGAGAGTCCCATGGATGGAATAGGATATCACCCCATAGGAGAAGAGTAGAGATGTATATATGTATGGTTTTCAGTCTAATGACAAATATTTTCCTTTTTAAGATTTTGAGAATAAAAGGTCCTATTTGTAAATAGTGCTTTCATACTGAGAAGCCTTACCTACCTCCCTCTACTTCAAAATGTAAAGTTCTCTCTGAAAATCAAAAGTGTGTTTACACCTAACACATGCTTCATACATGCTTTGAGCTTGTATAGAAATGAAAGAGACCGTTACAAGTGTTAAAGATAGTACCAATTATTTAAAGTCATACCTGTCACTGGGAGACAGGACTTGTGGGTGTGGGTGTGTGTGTGTGTGTGTGTGTGTGTGTGTGTGGCGAGAGAGGCTTATGAAAGTGAAAAACAAAAATATACAGATTGTCACCTTGCCACATTCCTCTTCAGTGATATTCTGTTGAGAGTGGTTTTCAGCCCATTTTTCAAGAATGGATTTTAGAATGATTTTCCTTTGGTGCTTCATATATATACTTGAGAGAACTTCAAATGCTAGCAGGCACACGCACCTTGGTGTTACTGAATAAAGCCTGGAGAAGAAGCTACTACAACAACTTTGATAGCGTCAGAGAGATCCCGGGGAAGAGATGTTCTTGGCATCGGAAGACAGAAAATTCGATCAATTTTTCTGACTCTATTCACAGAGCAAATGCAAGTGAAAAAGAATAACTCTGGAAGAGAATAGAATCAGGAGGTCTTCTCTTACTATAGGATTTTGGGGAACTTCTCTTTTCAATATGATACATTTTTAAGTTACCGGGGAACAAAACTTAAGAAGCAGTAAGGCTGGTCTTTTCATAGTGAGTAAAATGATTCCTTCCAAAAGATGTGAGGGATCCAACCGTGGGCCGCTGCCCCTTCACTTTAAAATATGATGATCCTAGGTCTAGCAGGGAGCGGTGTGACTCTACCCCTGGGGAGAAAAGCCATATTTCTCCCATTCTTCCCATTGCTGTTGGTCATCTACCACAGCATGGGCAGAATGGTTTTTTATAGATTCACGTCAGTACTTGTCTGTCATGCTGAGTTATTAGACACTAAGTCAGTGCAAACTCAGGATACAGGAAATGTAAGCAGCAGATACAAGTAATGAATGTATCCAGTCCAACTCTTTCATTCCTAAAACTGGAAAGTTTGCCTGCCTTATTCTGGTACGTGTTTGGGTCGTGCGGAGAATAATTCTGGGCCAGCTAGCAAATGCAGTGGCTGGCAAGTAACAGACACTTCACACAAAGAAATTTTTCCACCCCCAGGGGTGGGGTTTGTGTCCAAGCCTTAGCATCACTCATACCCCATCGTATTTTAAAAAATATTTTTGTCTACCAAGATTAATACTGAACACTAGAAAGGTAGATGCTCCATACAGCTCTCACATCCACACACACGCATCGCACTACTTCCGACACATTCATTTTTTAGACTTATGGATAGTTTAAATGTAGCTTTTTTAATAACATTGAATGCTTTCAAAGATTGATTATTCAGCAGTATTTCTTCTTTCCCTCTGTGGTTTTAGCCTACCCTGTGGCGTGTGTTGATGAAAAGTCTTGTAATATATTGAGCCTTCACTGAAATTTATTGTCCTTTTTAGATGACACATATAAATATCCTAAATGAAATGTTGGCACTGCCATCAAAGTACTAAAATATGTCATCATTCCTCTCCAGCAATTTCATATTTTACGTGTGTTTGATGTTAATGTGAATGTTATATTCGAGCTTAATAAATATATGGGAAGAAGAAAAGTAAATGTCAATAGGCTTTTTGAACCCTTTCATTAAATGGTTGTGTTGCATAAAAATACGTCATAAACATAAGAGGCATTGTAAATCTTGTTTATCAATGTTGTATAGTTCCATATATTTAAATGATTTATATTTGTATAAATGTGTATTTCCGTTGAGAACAGCCTAAAGTTATAATGCAAATTCTTCAAAAATGTCTTCTAAGAGGAAAATTTTTATGTTAGTTGTTTTGTGAATTTGGTTATTACTAATAGCTTGTGGTATAAATCCTTCATTTGGTTTCTTGTTCAGAAAGGGGCCGTTCAGCCATGGGAGAGATCTAGCCGAGGACCGGCTTGGTGGCATGATTTGCATTCTTCGCTACATGAGATACATGTCTCATGGGAGGATTAGAGAGGGAAGACAAGGGAAGGAGAGATAGGTAAGGATTGCTATTTCTACAGCCAGTGTGGGCTGTCTAATTATCCAGAGAATTAAAATGGAATCTGATTGAAGTCCTCAGGGCTTCGTTTAGGCCAACTGCTTAGTTAAGCCCGCAGTTCCAATTACCTAGACCCTGTGTAGATATGGCATCAGCTTATTCAGGGACTGTCATTTTGGCAGCCCCCAGCTCATCCTGTAATGCTGAACCTAAGAAGAACACATGGGGAAAACGAAATGAGATAGTCTTTCTGGAATGGTTACTCAAAAAGGCCCTGTGCCCTCCAGAGTCCCTGGAGACAGGCAGACAAGAAGATTTCCAGCCAAGCTTTCTCCCCACTGGCATGCTTTTAGAGACCAAAATAATCCATGACCTCGTGTAAATCACACTGAGAATGGACATTTTCTCCAAGTGTCTGCCTCTCTTTTCCTCTGGGTACCTGACTCCCACTGACTTTAATTGGACTTCTGTGTGGGCACCCCAGGAGAAATGTCCCCCAGATGCAATGGGCTGATGGATAAAACTTCAAAGTGTTTCTGCTTAATATCCATGCAATGACATGAAATGAAATAAGACACTATTAATGTCATTATTACATCACTCAATTGGATATTCCTTTTAGAGTGAGAATCTTATTAAAACTTTTCTGAGCAGTTTCCCTTTTTTCCCCTCATTTGACACTTAAAAATCCAATCATAAAAATTTCCTGGGAATAGTAACCAGTGTTCTGTGTTATGGAACATAAAGATAAAAGATAATGAAAAAGAAGGAAAGAAAGAAAAGCACAGCACTCTCATATCTGCCTACTAACAGGTAGCCTGGCACACCAGCCATTGTCATTTCCTGACAAGATAAGACCCTTGACCTCAGGGTTGCTGGGATTTTGATACCTGCTTTAAGTTCATTATTATTGAATTAGGATATAATTATTATTATTATTGAATCAGGATATAATTAAAATATTGCTGGATGCTTGCTGTTGGGATTCTCTTCGTAAGGTGCCTCATTTTCTCTATATCCTTATGAGAGCTGCTGTCACCAGATTTTTAAAAAATCTTTTCCCTGTTTATATCACAAATACATCTCAGGATCAAAGATATTGATCTTGCCCTCAAAGAGAAATCCACATCCAGACCTGCCCTTTCACATTAGAAAATATAATGTTACTTACACAAATTTTTATTATATATTATATTTTGCTTTTAAGTCTTCTAAATACATTTCTTATTCTATAAAATATACTACATAGATATAATGAAATACTTTAAAGAGAAATAAAGATGTTTCAGTGTAGTTTAAGAGGCTTTTTTCTCTTTTAGTAGATATTGCACTCCTTTAAAGCAAGAACTATGTTTTACCATAACAATGAACATTTATAAACTACCTCAGAGTTTACAAAACATTTTCACATACTTTGCTTATTTAAATCTAACTGTGTCTCTATGAAGGAGACATTGTTAATTTTAAAAAACTGATTCTTAAAGCAATTACATATCTAAAAAACAAAATAATGAGGACTTTAATCACGTTGTGTGATACCAAAGTCACATGCTTTTTTCCACAATATGTATCAGAATTTCTCTAACAAAATTTTCGTCGCTACAGTACTGATCACGTCTGTTGTATGGTGCTCTCCAGCTTCCAGAACACGTTATTCTATGAAATCTAACACAAAAGTTCTTCCAGGTGCAACTGTTCCCTAGCTATGCACATAGTAAACATGAAAATGTTTGCTAATTAAATGAATGACAAATTCAGAGCAGCATACAGTGGAATCTCTGACAGAGTAAGGTGCTATCTTCTAAAGCCATTCTTTATTCCACATATAAATATCTTTTTGTGCTTAAGTCAGGGCATAAGAATATTAGCCATGGGAAATGTAGTTTTAATCTTGTGAGTGACATTAACATAATAAGAATAAAATTTAAAAGTAGGCTTCTAATGATAGGCTGCAGTTGCTGAATGTCAACACAGAATAAGAAATATTCTAATTTGTGAAGTTAACTTTATCATATAATATTGAAACTTCCATACATTTCTCAAAGCCGCTCACTTAGAAATATATAATACTCAATTGTAAAAGCACGCTGTGTGCCACAGGTGCAAATGATTTGATCAAAGTTATAGGTATTTGTATCTCAAACTATATAGCGCTTCATTTTACATTTCTATGAGGGGTTTTAGGAAAATAAATGACTCACGGTATTTCAGGCTTTGGGGAAATTATCTCAACGTTTTGGAAGCCACAGTCCTTTTAAAGACCAATTATGCTTGGAAGACTGACAAAGAAAGATGACAGTAAACTTTTTTTTTTTCCAAAAATTGGTTTTGATATTTACAGTAAAACGATTGTATAGTTTGTAATATGGTATTAGCTTTGTATGTTTTGTTATTATTAGCTATTTTTAAGGCATATTATTGGGAAAACTATAAGTCATCCCGACACATTTCTTCATACTGGCTCACCAAAAACCATGTCAAAATGAACTTTGGTGAAAGCATGTATGTGTTTCAAGTGAGATATGTTTAAATATTAACATATCCTAGCTCTCAAGAAACTGAATGAAATCTGTGTAGGGACACAACTTACCACATTTGCGAATTTAGGATATTATTTAGAGACTAGGATAAGAATTTCAGGATATTCCATAAAGAGATAGAAAATATAAGAGTGTCAAATCATTGTATTTGGGAAAGCCATCCATTTCAGGGACATTCCTGTTTTCGAGTCTACTGGAAAATGTATTAGTCACATACTTGAACTTAGTTCCATTTCTGAGGCCCAGAGATTCTAGCCAGACAATATTATCAAATAAAATCTGACGAATCTAGAAAGGTAAATACTATAAATGATAGACCTGTTACCTCTACCAAGGAAACTGCTCGGATAAATGATTTAAAAATCAATTTCTAAACCTCTAGAAAAGAATGAGTACCAGGAAATGGCCATATTTAATTTCTATAATACTAAATAATGTTAGCATAAAATATATCAAAGCAAAGAAATCATTAGCAAAGATTTTATTTCTGGTCACAACAACAGCATCCGTTTTTGTCTCAACTGGATTAAGTGTTCTTTGTAGGCAGAACATGTTTGTCTTTTCCACAAAGCTAGGGATGTGCACATCACAAAAATCCACTTAATAATTTCATGATAGGTTTAGGTTCTGTTTACTGGCAAATCTCATTTGTCACTATCAGAAGCCAGGTCCTATCTTTAGAAGTTAATTAAGAACATTTTTACTCAAGAGCAAGGCCTTCCCCAGAAATTGTGTGTGTGTGTGTGTGTGTGTGTGTGTGTGTGTGTAATATTTATTCCTTCTTCTAATATATTCTAGACTCAAAATAACCTTCATCAGTAATTCTTCTAAACTCTTGTAGTTTTGTTTTCTGATTGGAGTTTGGTCCTGTCTACACGTATAGGCTAGAATCAGACTCTATTTTCGCCATGTTTGTATTGATGGTTGTTAACAGTATCTAAACTGTGCTAGACAATGAGTAGATATTCTATTTTTAACGTGTTGCTGGGGTTTTTTTTTTCTGTGAAGTTCTGCCTCTCTGCAAGCTTTGTATATGTTCTGTGTCTGCCTTTAATCTTTCTTTGTGCCTACTGCAGTGATCCCCGTTTAGGAGGGCATTTGTTATATGTTGTTAAATGACTCAGGAAATTGGTTCAGTAAAACAGATACATGTTCAGAAGTAGTTCCAGTCCTCACAACTAAATGAAGAGATTGAACAGAACTGTAGCCTGGGCCCCATTGCTATAAAAGTCTGCCTATCAGCTGGGCACGTGATAAATGGCACGTTAACACAGGCTCACAGAGCCAATGGATGACCACATGATGAATGGCCTGCTACTACAGGATTATGTGTCTAATGGCCAGATATCTTAACATTCATTTGTATAAAGCCATGAACTCGATGGACACTTGTCAAGTTCCATTTTCTCTCTTAGGGAGAATCGGAAGCCTTCGCACTTAGTGAGATGAGAAAATAGACACCATCATGTAAGCATGACCACCAGGGTGTGTGTAGCTCTGTGCAGATCTGGACCATGAGATCACTTCACTTCAGAAGCATAAAGAGGTGGCACTAGGAAATGAAAAACAGACCTGTAGGAACTACTTAGCAATCCAGACATTTCCCTACGATGCCCTGACCTAAGGTTTTCTTCCTGCAGCCATACGTGACACATTAAACACAGGCCAGTAAGTGACTCCCTCCCTCTGAATGAGCAATGAGAAGAAATTTGAAGAGCATTCACCTCACAACAACCACACCTTGGTTGCCTTGGCATCACTGATCTCTCTGTGGCCTGACTCCTGCCTGTTCCTCTCCTTCCACAATGATGGCTCCTTCTTTTCCCTTTCCCACAGCTCAGACTTGTTCTACTCTTAGATGTAATCATGCCCAAAGACACTGAGAAAATTTTTCTCTGTTAGTGATTTTGTGGATTGTTACTTATCTAAAATTAGATACGTCTTTCAGTTTTGTTCATTGTGATTTGTTGTCTCAGCTCTCATATTTGCCTTTGTGTTGTATGCAGTCAGATCTCTCACCAACCTTCTTTCTAATTTCTGCCCAAACCAACACGCAGTGGAAAACATTCCCATCCCAAGATTATATGAATAGCCATATAGCTTTCACTTTAGGGGGGGCAAAGGAGGAAAAAACCCTAGAGCTAAGCTTCTAAAAGAAGGTATTTTAAGCAAAATGCTGGGGAACTGACAGATATCTTACCATTGTGAAAAGAATTAAATAATTTTGTTTTCATCTCAGCAAAGAGATTCAATACTGAATTAGGGCTATTCCTTTAATAAAGAGACAGCGATAAGAAAAGTACATTCTCTGCTAACCAAATACAATCCTCACTTTGGTTTTTGAACATTTGCTTTTGATTGTATTTTCTCCAGTGTGTTTGATCTTATGGAAAGACAACTCAAAGAGCCATTTTTTTCCCTTAAACTTTCAGTTCCATTTCTCAGATACACAGAGTTTTAAGAAATAGCCTAAATGATAAAATCTTCACTGAAAATGATATTAGGTTGAGAGTATTTATTTCATCTGACACATCCTGAAGTTATAATTTCTATACTACTAGGTCTTGAATTTGGCTGCCAGTGTGATTTCAGGTTTTTCTGTTTTTAGGTCTACCCTTGTGTGCTCTCCTCATTGACCTAATACTTCTGAAATCAAAGACTTGTGATCATCAGTTGCCTTACATTAACATCATATCAACCTTCAGGGCATAGACTTTGCTTTCACTGTACCAACTCCAGGCTTCCTGACTGCCCTTGAACTCAGCTCTCTGGGGCTGGCTAGAGTATGACAATAATACCTTCAAAGAGTTAAATCCCAGCTACCATGGCTTTTACGAAAAGTGGAACGTATATCACCATGGACATGCCCTATCTATACTCCCATTTGACACCCACCCACTGACTACATGCCATTATTTTTATTTTGTGGCTGTTAAAACTGTTAGTCTTCTGTGTCTCCTACCCTCCACGATTCTTCTCATATTCCTCTTTTCCTTCACAAACACATTAATTTTGGGGGGGTAATTTATTAGTTTGTTACCACATTGAAAATAAGGCTCTTTTTGTTTCAAGTTAAGAAGGCAAGAATTGTTGAACAGATTTGGCTGCAGAAAAAAAGCTAATCATTTTCATTTACGTGACTAGCTTACCATTCATGTCTAATTGCTGTTCAGTATAATCCTGTTAACCTTCTTTATTAAATATTTGCTGGATTAATTTTGTTCTAAGTCTTCATTAGTTTTAACATTCTTGTTTGTCTACACGTGTGTGTATACTATATAGTATTTATAGTTTTATGCTCATTTAACATGGAAATATACTCAGAACTTTTACTAAATTTAGCAATAACATTGATCAGAACACATAAATTTTTATTCTCACATATATGGTATAGTTATACACTTGGCTATACACATAGATATGGATACAGTTCTTTTGTGTGTTTTTTATATAGGTGCATACAAGCATATTGCTTGCTTATGAAGTCATGTCCAAGTTTGTTTGAATATTCAGTTGTAATATTAGCAGTGGCCGTCACTTTTTATTTTTTATTAAGTGGATGAATCATTTCATACTTATAGCAAAGGATATGACTTTTTTAAATCTCCTTTTCTTCCCTCCTAAATACTTGTTTTGTTCTCTAATATTTAGTCGTATGGAGAGAGACATAAGGAATAGCATGGAGGACATTAGGAGAAGGAAGGGAAAAATGAAGGGGGGGATATCAGAGGGGGAGACAAACCATCAGAGACTGTGGACTCCGAGAAACAAACCGAGGGGTTTAGAGGCGGGGAGAATGGGGGGATGCGTTGGCCCAGTGATGGGTATTAAGGAAGGCACATATTGCCTGGAGCACTGGGTGTTATACATAAACAATGAATCTTGGAACACTACATGAAAAACTAATGACGTACTATATGGTGACTAATGTAACATAATAAAAAATAATTTTAAAAAAGCTTAATGGCACAAAACAGAGACCCAGTAAGTCTTTGGTTAAAAGAATGAATAAGTAAACAAAATGATAATCACAGATGGAATGAATGAGTTTATACAGTGCAGATCAAAAAAAGAAGGGAGAAGAATTAAAAAAGATAATAGTAGGAAAATAGAGGCTCAACTCAGGGGTGCCATAGAAGTGGAAGTGAAAAGTAAATTCAGAGTAACAAGTGGAAGAAAAAGAGAGTAAAATGAAGAAATATATGTTAATATAAGGACATCAAAATAGAGAAGAAGAGAGTGAGAAGACAGACAAGGAGGTAAAAAGGAAGAGCATAGTCGTAGAGAGATAGAAAGAAAAGGGATCCCAAAAGGAGCAGGTAAGGCACAGCAGCAAAGACGAACAGACACAGAGAGGAATCCAACAGTGTGACTATAGAAGGGACAGCTCAATGCGAGAGGAGCAGAGCTGGACCACTGTGTTAGCTCTGTGCCTCTGTAAGTGTCACTTATACATATATGTATATATGTACACATATACATATACATGACACATATACATATATGTGTCATCCAGTGAACTTTGGCTGATTTTGAATTTCAAATTTAAAAATTTCCTTAATCCATTTAAAATAACAAAAATCCTGTAGATTAGGAGACTTGAAAACCCTGAAGAATTAGATTTCCATGTGCACTGTATATACAGCTTACTACAGCAACCCCAAAACATAACTTCCCCATGTATTCCAACTGGAATAGCATTTCTTACAAATGGTTACTTTGTTTCTTAGAACTTAACTTATATCTTAGTCACACTACAAAGTCATTATAAACTGTATTTTAATTTTTCAGAAGTCAGTTTTTATTAGATGATATTCATGTAATTAAAAATTCATAAGCCATCTAATCACATTAATGAAGGTTTTGCTTAGCAAATTGAAATGCCCCTAATGTAAAAGCAAGTACTTTCATAGACTCATTGACACGGGAAGTAAAGATCTTAAAGACAGACTAATCCTAACCCCTCATTTCAATGTTTAGGAAAGTGAGCCTACCATTGTTAAGGGACTCTCTCAGGGACGTATAAGTAATTAGTGGCAGAATTATGGACTGGAATTCAAAATAGCACTTCCTTTCCCAGTTATAATCAAGATATGTAGTCTTGTGGGGTTTTTTTTTCATGTAGGTCTATATTATTTTCTAAGAAATGCATCATTACTTGCACATTAGCACTGATAGGATTTTTAAATTCTATGGCATTTTTTGTAATGTGGAGATAGTCAAAAATTGAAATTCATTATAGAAAAGAAAAAATCTTCTAAGATAAGTAAATCAATCATATTCAATGGATAAACAATGAAATATTTCAAAATGTCTACTTTAATAATTAGAAAGAGGGGACAGGAAGAGAGAGAGAGACAGTCACACACACACACACACACACACACAGGGAGAGAAGGACCTAATAAACTATCTTTTCTCCAAAGGGCAAAGATATTTCATTGAGGAGTAAAAGAAATTAATCAACATTGGACTTAGATTGAATTAAGTCTCATGTTTATGAGTTCATAAAAATCAAATAAAGAAAAATGGAATACCAGAACTACACCTAAGGTTTCATATACTGAGTACGAATTTTTAAAAGGAGTGATAAAAACCACTAGAATTTGGGGGAATCATAACTATTTTAAAATTTTTTCTTGGTCTATAGAAATTATTCAAGATTTCTTCTAACCAATATTCTGGTCTACTTCACCTAGCCATATCACAGTTTTATGGGGGAAATGGAATGCCAGTGCATTTCATAGTAGATCTGACTTCTTGGTTGTTTTGATGGTCACTCTACAAGACAGTTTGATCAAAATGGATTACCAATGTAAGTAAGGATTCAGAATCAATACTTGATGCAAATATCTCATAGTACTATGATGTACAGAGCCATAATGAATAATACAAAATAAGTATCATTCTGTTACTTTGGTACAACATGATAGGCTTTATATGGTGCTTTCACATTCACTCTCTATTTTTATACAGCAATGTGTGAGACAAGTAGAATAAACCTCAGGTTTGAAAATTAGGTTAGACATAGGTGAAGTGATTTGCTTAAGTTCATATGGTGAGTCTGTCTTGAAGTTATGATTAGGATCCAGTTAACCTAATTCCAGGCTTAGATCTTCTTTCATCCAGGAGAAAATACATCTCAAGATGACAGGAATTTTTGTCTGATTTGATTACTGCTATATCTCCACCAAACTGCTGGGCACATTGTAGGTATTTAAAAAGTTCGTGTTGAATTAATGAGTGATAAATTTACATCATTCTGCTTCTCATCAGTATCCCATTTCACTTTTCTAAATTTTAAATTTGAGTCCATAAGTCACTTTAAATAATCAATTATTCAGAGGACATTTTCCTCTACCTTAAGTATCTTTAAGTCTTCTCAAAAGGAAAACATTTGGTCCCTAATGAACACCTTGCTTATTTCTGACTTTATCAATATACTCGTGATTCTACCTATTTTTGGTGAATAATATGCTTCAGTCCAGCTTATCAAAGCTAATGGAAATCTGTTAATTTTAGTGTAAGGGAAATTACCTCTCTACCCCCAAATTATCCAAAAGGCCTTCTATCACAGATAATGCAATATAATGGGACATGGGTCAGAGTAGAAAAAAAGAACTAAAAGGGTGGAAAGACAATGTGATTCTTCTATAGATGCCTTCATGCCTCTTGACTTCGGCTGTCTATATTCCTCAGTGACTAAAAACAAACAAAACTAAAAAACAATGGAGGACCCATTATTAACTTATAATGTAAAGATTGTGACAATAGAGATAACTAATCAGAAGCTCAGGTTTCCTTGTGTAGACTGGGAGCATGGCTCTTGAGAACTATGAAGACTTCTGAAAATGATCTCTCTCTCTCTCTCTCTCTCTTTTTTTTTTTAGATTTATCTATTTATTTGAGAGAGAGAGCGCACAGGATGGGGGGTGGAGCAGAGCGAGAGGGGGAGAAAGTCTTAAGCAGACTCTAGGCTGAGCACAGAACCCCACATGTGCTTGCTCTCATGACCCTGAGATCAAGACCTTGAGATCATGACCCTGGGATCATGACCTGAGCCGAAACCAAGAGTTAGGCACTTAATGGACTGTACCACCCAGGCGCCCCTGAAAATGATCTTAACTGGATTACAGTTGCAGTAAAAGGAGATGAACTTTCTCTCGGTGGTTCCATAAGCTAGGTTAATGTTGGCATTTGGAAGGCTCACAACTCAAAACCATATTCCATCTCAACTATAATTTTGGTTCTTTCTGCTGGAGAGAGGAAACCTGGCATGAGTTGAGTTTGGAGAAAAAAAGGAAACTGAGATATCTGGATACCATAAAAGAAAAGCAACTGTTAAGCTTTTCAGATTAGCTCTGTAATTTCCTCATCTTATTTCGCTGTTTACCCCATCTTCTCTCTCTTGGTGATTAGCAGGGAAACTTTTAGTATATAGAGGGTACATTTTTGATGACAAGAACAGACATGGCTAGAGAAACTCCCTTCTCTACAATCCTCCTTCATAGAAAAGAACCCCCAGGGAAGTGGGATAGTCAAAGCTCATTAGAAGAAAGATTTGAGACCAAATCTCAGTAATTTTGCAAAACTTGAATAATGGGCCACTTAGTGATCTAAACTGAACCTGAGAGGTGCCTTCATTAATTCACTTGTTTCCTAGCAGACTGTATCTCCCCTTTCATCCAAAGTCTGAGTTTAGTATCAGAAAGTGTTAAGACATGAATTCTGCCTTTGCAACTACCTAATATGCAACATAGAACAAGCTATTCTTGATAGATGCCAGTTAGCTCACCTAAGTCATGGATTTATTGTGAGGACAGAAAGAGATGTTGCTCAGCATCCATGTATTCATAGAACAAACAATAGTTATACACCTGCTATGGAGCCAGTGTTATGCAAATTATTGAGGATACACAAAAATTCAAGTTCCTGACCTCAATGTTTCACAGTCCAGAGGGTTGCTGAGAAGTCAACAGATAAAGACAATACACAGTAAGAAGGGGTGGAATATAAGTACAACATTATGGGAATCCAGAAGAGGAAGTTATCCCCTTTGCTTGGGGAGAATTAACAAGCAATAGACTTTAAAACTATATGTTTTGGCATTCATTCTGTCTGCCCAACTTTAAATTGTGTCTTAGATGTACTCAGACCATGCCCAATTCTGGGTTCTTTCTTCAGTACTTCCTATGTGGTTAGTGATCAACAAATGTTTATTATTATTAGCAATTATTTTAATGCCCTTTTCCATTAAGTTGTATTGTTTTATTACAGAGAAGGCAGGAGTAGTTGAAATCTCTCACGTGATTCTTTAGCTGATTTCAGTAGCAAGTTGTGCTTGATTGTTTCTTCAAATCCTAGAATGACTCCAAGAATTCAAGATATTTGATATTTTCAATAAGAAAGAAATTCTTTTATAGATTGTGAAACATCATATGCATATTTAATTAAGCAGGCATTTGACTGGAGATATGGTACTTCCAACATGAAACACTCTGTCAGTGAATGTGAGGAGTCACAGACACTTATTTCCATTGCTGGTTGGCACGTTAAGTGATATAGTTTATATGGAGAGTGATTTTGAAATAGCAATCATGATGTATAATTCAGAGAATCTTTGACTCAGCACTAACTCTAGGAATGTATTCTACAGACAAATTGGTGATTTGTGAAGTAACATATGTATAAGGATATCTATAGCAGTGGTTATCATAGCAAAAGATTAGAAACTACACAAGTGTTCAACAAAGTAGGGGACTGGGGTATTGATTATTAGATAAATTTCAGATATTGTATGTAAGGTATATTCAAAGAGTTACATACAATGAAATACAATTCAAGAGCTGAAAAGAACGAGACATCACAATACATACTGATACAATAAGCAAAACTGCAATGTTGACTCTAGTAAGTGTAGTATAAAATCATTAGTGCAGAAAGATGGAGATATATGGATATAAATACAGATGTAGCTTTGGATATGGATATGGATACACACATGTACATTTATATAATCTTGTCTATGAATAACTACCCCTAAAAGGATACACAAAAAATAGTCACAACGGCTCCCAGGGAAGGAGATAAAATAGAAATATTCACTTATTATTACACACACTTATGTTCTTTCTGAACGTATTATGTGTATCTATCACCTATTCAAAATGTATTATATGAGCCAACAGACACACAAAAAGATGCTCAACATCACTAATCCTCTGGGAAATGCAAATCAAAACATAGTGAGATACTTACCACCTTACACTTGTCAAAATGGCTAGTATCAAAAAGGCAAGAGATAACAAGTGTTGCTGTGGATGTGGAGAAAAGTGAACCCTCATGCATTGTTGGTGGGAATGTAGAATGGTGCAAACACTTTGGAAAACAGCATGGAGGGTCCTCAAAAAATTAAAAATAGAAATACCATAAAACCCAGTAATTCCACTTCTGAGTATTTACTCCAAGAAAATGAAAACTCTAATTTGAAAAGATACATGCACCCCTGTGTTACTGCAGCATTATTTACAATAGTTAAGATATGGAAGCAACCAAAATGTCCAACACTATTATGCTAAGTGAAATAAGTCAGAGAGAGAAAGACAAATCCCCTTGATTTCACTTATATGTGGAATCTAAAGAAAACAAAACAAAACAAACCAACGACCAAACAAACAGAAACAATCATAAATACCAAGAATAAACTGGTATCAGCCAGAGTTGAGGGGGTAGAGAGGTGAGCAAAACAAGTGAAGGGGTTTAAGAAGTATAAACTTCCATTTGTAAAATAAATAAACTACAGGGATGAGAAGTACAACATACAGAATATATTTAATAATATGGTGATAATGTTGTATGGTGACAGATGGTAGCTACACTTAATTGTGGTGAGCATAGTGTGGTGTATAGAATTGATGAATCAATATGTTGTACACCTGAAACTAATATAACATTGTGTGTCAACTATACTTCCAATTTTTAAAAAATGCATTAAATGAATTAAAAGAAATACCTAAAACACAGAATATGTCTTCCCAACCATATTTGTAATAACTGTCATATTGGAAAGTTTTTCTGCAAATTCACAAGAGTTATACTATTTAATCCATTTTTATGTGGATGTAGAAGAAAGTTTGAATTTTTTCTAGAGGGAGAATATTTTCAAAAATCTTTAAATTACTTTTTCCCCCAGGAAGTCAATAAACTTCACTTACTTTATTCCAAAACAAGCAGCATCAGCTATAAAAAAGGGATGAATCCTATATTTGATAGCATAAATGAGGCATAATAATCAAAGAAAAAACTTTTGAAAAGAAGAACGTGTGAGCTACTGGATCCTTGGGACACCAGCCATAATTTACACACCATTACTTATTCAGGGTTGCATTCCTAATTACTCTTTGGGAAAAAAAAGATAATTATTATACTATAGTGATTACTCCTTTCATCATACAAGAGAAACAATGCTGATATAGGCACATCTTAAAGAAATATAACTTCAGCCTGTTAGCAAAATTGTTTATATACAAAATTTTAAGGGGAATATATTAATAGTCAAATATATTTCTTAAAGGAGCATTGAGCTTTCCAGTGAACTCTTGTGCTCATGTATTCCTAGAAAAATTTATATACACAAAATCAATTTAACACTAGATTCTAGATTGTTCATGACCTACCAACATTTACTAAAACACCTTTAAAAACTAGTGGAGAGAATACTACTGAACTGTATACTTAAAAACGATTAAGATGATAAATGTTATGTTATTTTTTAACCACTATATTAAAAAGAAACAACTAACGGACGGTTGAGAGAAAGAAAAGGGGGAGGAAAAATTTGCCTCTTTAGTGTGAATAATTATGTACGTCCTACTTACAAAAAGCAGAAAATATATGCATTGTTATTTGCCTACAATTATAATTGAGGTTATTTTATGTCTATATCAATCTAATCTAATCAATCTAATTATACAAAGCAAGATTAAAGAAGTCTATGCCTTAATTGCACATGCTCAAAACCAGAAACTTTCCTGGTTTTCTATCTTTAAAGTTATGTTTAGTTCATGCTTTTGTTAATAAAGGAGGAGAACTTTTAATATTTTATCAACTCTCATATCTGCTTACAGATTATCTGTATCATGTATTTAATACTAAATGGCATTCCATACTAACATGTATCTCTTTTCATGGTCTGGCTTTCCTGGTCATTAGTTGGCGTATATTTATAAATACAAATTTTATTAATATACTAAGCCAAACAAAATTCAGGAGGTGAACATGCAGAAAGTACTTAAGGGTATATTCTTGAGGCAAATGTGTGTTCATGCTTTTTAGATTATGCACATCACTGCCTCTTTACATTACTGTGGACTAGACTTGACTCATAGGTATTTAACCAAATGAACCATGGAAAACTATTTCCTTTCATAATTTGTCACTATAAAGCAAGTGTCTAAATCCGAAATGGTAGGAATGGATCTTTTATTATATTTTTAAATACACAGAGCATACTGAGATTAAGTATTTAGAATTCATATCCAAGTGTATATATAATGTGTTTTAATAAGGTCATGAATAATGAAGTAATTTTATACAATGTGGAAAAGCTGTGAAGTGTAGCATTCAAGTGATATTTATCTATGAGGCGTATCCATTCTATAGTTCTCTTTTCATAAATTTCATTTCCACTTGTAGAGTGGTGTCATATGCAGACTAATTAATATGACTTATCCTGTGGCTGAGCACGAATGTTTTTCACTTTTCCTTTATCCTTTCACCTTGTGCAAAATTATTATTCCCCTCAACACCTCATTTATCTCTCCCATCCACCCTAGGGAGTCTCTCGTGCAGAACAACTAGGAGGTGTGTAGAGAGGAACAACAATCTGGCAGCCTCATCATAAAATGTGATATGTTAGCTCTTTCCCTTTCCAAGGGACCTATCCAGCTGAGACTGTACAAGGCCTCTGGGCCGCACATGCAAATGCAGCAAACTCACATCCCAAGGAAACTTTTTGCCAAAAGGGTGGAAGGAAATAGCTCTTTAAACAGAGCATGCACAGACGGGGAGGGAAAGAAACCCGTTGTGTTTTCTGGGAGTCTGTCATGCAGGAGAAATAAGAGAGTGATTTTTTTACTGGGCAAGATATGCTTAGGAATGGAGTTCGATTTCCATGCATTCTCACTGCTAATTTGGAGGAGACTGCTATTTCTGATAGACAAAGGCCATTTTTAAAAATTGAGTAGTCCGCTATCAAAACAGTTAATAATTTGAGCATATGTTATTAGAAACAGATTATTTTTACTCATAAAAGATGTGAAACAGGTGTTGATAACCACACCTATCGAATTTTCTCTGCTCTTATGGAACTGTCCCTCATTTGAGTCTATAGCTGACTTGGTAGGAAGGAAGATTTTACTCTTAATTTATGTTCTTTTGGTATGTGTTTGCCTTGTGGCTGATTTTCAGTAGTGGACAGATTTATGTAGGCTTATATTACCTGGGTTTACTCTTAAGCAGTAAAACACATTCTGAAGGATTTTGCTAATATTCATGCTTAAGCTGGTTTAGGACTAAGAAAGCTAATTGGCCTGGATACTGATTAACCTCATCCCTCATCCATATTTCTACCGGAATTGGATCAGTCCCCCTAATCAACCTCAAACAAAGAAAATTGTGCGTGTGTTCTTGATATTTTAGAGAGGGACAAATTTTTTCAAGAGGAAGAGTTATCTCAGTAGTGATAGCTGTAAGCTCCAGAAGAAGGAGAAATTGAGTCTGCTCTGTTCCTGCTGTATTCCCAACATCTAGAACATTTCCTGTATTTGTACCCTTTCATGGTTTAAATACAGGATAGTCCTCCCCAAAGATGAGTGACTTCATAATTTTTTTCTTTATTTTTAAAAATATTTTTATTTATTTATGTGACAGAGGGAGAGAGATCACAAGTAGGTAGAGAGGCAGGCAGAAAGAGAGGAGGAAGGAGGCTCCCTGCTGAGCAGAGAGCCTGATGCGGGGCTCAATCCCAGGACCCTGAGATCATGACCTGATGACTTCATAATTTTTTAATCAAACAAACTTAATTTTTCAAATACTTAACATATATATAGTATCTGCTGGCTGACATAGGGCGTAGGAATAAATAATAAGCAATTCATCACATATGTGATTGAAATTAGCATTATTTTATACAAGCAAATCAGTTTTTTTTTTAATTGGTGTTATTCTCCCCTCATTTGATCTATTTGGGGGGGCATTTTCATCTTTGGCTGTATTTCCTAATATGATGTGAAAATTATGTCTTTATCCATATCAGCAGCACCATGATACATCCCAACTTTCAAACCTTAAAAGAAAGTCCTGATTCTTTTTTTTTTTAAGAAAGTCCTGATTTTTAACCTCTAGACAGAAAGAGATTACTCTACAGTGTCCTAGCCCCAACACAATAAGGACTGCTGTTTCCTTTGTCCTAGTATTCACTACTATTCATTCTTTTAATCATTATTGTAATTCTTTTACTGCCTTACATTACAATCATCAAAATGCTTTAACTGAAGTTGTGCTCCTTACACACATTCATTTCACGCTTGTGGAATACGTGATAGGCATTGTGGGACGGGTCTATACCAGCAGGACTGTGCTGAGTACTAGAAAAATACAAAGATGAATAGAACCCAACCCTTCCTTCAAACTAAACAACAGTAAAAGAGGTAAAATAAATACAGGGGTTGAAACCTTCCTGGCTTTGTATGGAAAAAAGTCCTACAAATGTGACTAATGGAATGAGTATTGTCTTAGTCCATTTGGGCTGCTATAATAAAAATACAGTAAACTGGATGCTTATAAACAATAAAAATTTATTTCTCAAGTTCTGGAGGCTGAGAAGTCCAAAAGCAGATTTGGTGTCTGGTGAGAGCTCCTTTCTGTTTCAGAGATGACTATCTTTTAGGTGTCCACACATGCCTGAAGAGGCCAGGGAGCTCTCTGGGGTCTCTTCTGTGATGACACCAATCCCATTCATGAGGATTCCACCCTTATGACCTAATCACCTCATTGAGGTCCCACTTCCAAATACCATCACATGGCATATTAGCTTTCAATATATGAATTGGGGAGGGGGGTACGTAAGCATGAAGTCTGTAGCATTTTTGCCCAGATTGGAATTTTTATAAAACAGGAAAGCCTAAAATTCAGAGATGGTGAATTTAGGTGCTGGAAAGGGAAAGGGGAAAAAAATATGCCACCTGAGGGAAAGGGAACAAAAAACAAAGAGAAACGATCATTCAAATTTGCAAGACTTCACAGTTTCCCTCTGGCCTTGCCGTGTTTTCATCTGTGCAAAGTATGTGCATGGTATGTCTTTGGGCTATAGCTCTAAGATGAGTGGATCTGAACTACCGCATATACTACAATAAAGCTGATAGGGACCAGGTCCCTCTTTAAAACTCTTTACTACCTTGAATCTGAGTCACAATTACTGATATAGATGACACAACCATGTAGTTTCCTTGACCAGAGACCTTAGTCCAACAAAGATGGCAGTAATATCAAAAGACACCACCTGCAAAGAAGTATTTGGGTGTGGAATTATGTGACATATTTAAATTCTATATATACAATGGTGGAAAATGACTGGCAAATGCATCGTTGCATCATATATTTAAATTGCAATTGTGAAGCTTTCCTTTGATTAAGATGTTGTAGTTTTGATTGCATACCACGAGGAGAAAATAGTAAGTAAATTTGCAACTGTCCTTACACGTCAATCCAATGAGTCATTTATATTTAAACAGAAAACTAATTTCCACAAGGCAAATATAGCAAGAAAGACTACTTTGGGATTTTTTAGTTGCTTCAGAGATCAGAAGGAAAAAATATCAGCCTTCAGAAATTCTGTAGGTTTACATGTGGGTGAGATATTATGGGTGGTCATGGTTGATATATTAGAAGGAACATCACTTGTGATAGATGTTTCCCCCTACCACAATATATGGGCATGACATACCTTCAATTATATTATTCAGATTCAACTATCTTTTTAAAAACTTGATAACCAGTGTCCAAGAGGAAAACAAGTTTTGATTCTTACCAGTTCCGAAGTCTTTCTTCCAGTTAAAAGCAGTGACCATTGTATATTCAGTCTTCTCACTAAAATGTATATATCCTTTCTTGTTTAATTTTTAAGAGAATCAATGACTGGTCATGTGAAGAAAGCTTCTAATCAAGAAAAATGTCTTTTCCCTAAATAAAAGTAAATGTAAAAAGAAATCTTCAATTAAGAACAGATCGTTTCTTTTCCCTATACATCCTGACCTCCTATTTCTTTCCAGTTGGTTGGATTTCAATGGAAATAACTTTTATGTTAAGTTTGTTTAGCCTTAATTTGCTATGAAAACACAAACTGTGCCATTATTATTGATTAGAAGAGGGCTGTCTGCATGGCCTTGGAAAACTATTATATGCAAATATACAAGCACAGGTCATTATAATATAAACTAAGGCTTGCTTGTTTACAAAAGTATCAATGGTATAGCATAGCCATTAAAGATTTTTAGGAAGAATATGTTCTAAAGGCTCATAGTTCCAATGAAGAACCTATGGTGCCCTTGAATTTGATATAATGATGTATTTATGAAAAATGTATTCCTATCATATGGATTTTTTCCACCAACATTTGAAAAGGAACCATCCCAGATATCTTTTTCCTAGAAACTGAGAGGAGTAGGAGAAGGAGGGTTGAGTATCCTTTTCTTTAAATCTCTTTATATGGGAAACTTTCTCAAATGACATTGAGATAAGGCTTTTTAAACTTCCTACAGTTTGTAAAGACAAGTGTGCTCAAAATATCTGAATCTAAATGGTAAGACTGGAAGGGATTGGGGAGGAGAGAGAATTGATTCTCCTAAACCCCCAAATGGAACATCTGTGCTGCTTCCAGAAGCTGAGGCATAAACCTCTATGCATCTAACCATTTACTGTCAAGAAGCAGTTCATCATTCTTTTGAACATAAATTATTCTAAGGTGCTGTTAGTAATGATACTCACAGCCATAGGCTACTGAGGCTCTGCGTGAGGAACACAAAGCAGCAAAAGAAAGGAGGGCAGCAGGTCTGTGGATCTACACAAGCTTCTGGTGGGTGGCACTTCCAATGATTATAATGAATGATACCTGAGAAAGTAAAATAATGCGATGAAAGCTTTCTTAATGCCAACCGATTCCATGACTGGACTTTAAGCTTTTGACCATTGTTTGAACACTTTCTATGGAGTGTTCATTCTTTGTTACTACAGTGTTTGCCATAGAGAGAATTGGTAGATACTTCATACATTTTTTTCATTAAAGTTAATCAAATAGGCATTATGATCTTCTTCTAAATACCTCTAAGCATTTGGAATCATGTTGCTTTCAGTCAGGTAAAAGTCTTGTTATAACAACATTTTGGATATCAGAAATTCTGTATAACTAAGCTATGTCTATAGCCTAGCCCACGTCCCAAATAAACAATGCTTCAGTGATTTAATTATATTTCTTTCTTTACAACGCAAGTTTGCAATGGCTTTTTCTTTCTTTATTTCTTTTATTATTACTGTTGGCTTTTTCTATTGCTTTTTCCAATAATAGATATGCTTTACCAAAAAAAAAAAAAAAAAACCCAAAGTAAAACAAAGCAAAAAAAGGGGGGGGGAGGTAAACTGAGCTTACATATCAAATAGAAATATTTGTTCTTTTATTTTGTTCTTAAATGAAAATGAAATTATCCTTCAAATTCTCTTAACCTTCCTACTCCAAATAACTGAACTATCTAAATAAAATGCAACTATGCACTAAATTATCCACTAAAACAGAAGATCCACAAGAAAAGATACCAGACCAGAAGGTAAGGGTACAATAAAAATCTGGATCTGGTCCTGATTTCTGATACCTATTCATTTTCTTCAATGAATTCCAAAGACTTTTAGCTCACAATGACTACCAGCACATTGACTGATTCATCCAAATGCTTTCAGGCTAGGAAGAACTTTTAACAGATGACCCAACTTTATTTGTTTCTAAGGATGACTAACCACATATATAACTAGAACTATTTTACAGTTTATCAGAAATCCTTTGGAGCTCTCCAAACAATCTGAACCTAACCTCAGTTTTTGAAAGAGCAGGTTCCTCTGGATGATATCTAATATGTAATGTGACTGAGAAGGATAAATTTGTGACACATTATGGTGCATGGTATGTTGGAAGTAATTTAATTTCTTCTTCTAATTTCCTAGACAATTTTCTAAGTACTTGTCTTAGAGAAATAATCACTTATTACTTTTCTTACTTGGAATCCACTTTCAGTATACATTAACTGTATTAACAAAAAGGAGAGGATACAAACAAAATGAGTTTGTGATCATATTTCACCAATCAACACTAAGAAGTGCAAAATAACAATGTGGTTTTTCATAAAGTGATTTTATGCCTTCCCTACGCACTTGATATTTAAATACTTTTTTATTTTATTAAATAATTGGACAATTAAAAAGATGAAAAGTCCATGATAGCCCTCAAATTTCATGACAGTTTTGCTAATCTATGATAAATAAAACTTTAAGAACAACTCAAAATTTATGTAAACCTTTACTTTCTTAATTTACTCAATTTTTTTATTCTAAGAGCAAAACAGCTAGTTATAACAATAAAAATACAATAAAGAATAAAAAGATGTAATTATTTACCCCCAACATTCTCCAGTTTCATCTCCCTGAGGTAACTAATACTAACCTATGTATTATTTATATTTCCTCACCTTTTTCTATGCTCACAGAAATGTTGACATACATACGTAGAGGAGGAAAAAATTTTTCTCTACCTTTTTAGGTTGTTTTGGCTGGTCCATTAATTAAACTGACATAAGACAGATCAACAAAAGAAAAACAAATTAAAGTCTGGCAATTGAGGCTTATATGCCACCCTGAGCTAAGGAGAAGAAGGTAGGGGTCTGGGACATCAAAGGGAAGAAGATAAATCACAGGAAGATGGGAAGAGCAAATGTTGGGTAAACAAATATTTGTCATGCCATGCAGATACAGCTGGGCACAGAGAGGAATTTGAATAAATAGGCTGAACTCTCCCAGCTTACCACACCTAGCCCATACTTCTTTATAGACATCTCTGGTGATAGCTCTCTGCTTAGACCAGGCCCTCTACCTAAATTCTTTTAGGCACTTAAGAAGGGGGGTGAAAAGCTCTTCCTGGGACTTTCTGGCCCTGATTCTCTTCAGCTCAAAATAATCCACATGCTAAAGTTACACATTCTGGGCAGCCGCCTCTGAACCCCATCAGTTCCCTTCTGTGAAACTTCCCTAGAAGTTTCGTATAATAAAAGCTGAGCTGTAGATTGCTCCATTATTTCATTGATTACTCTGTTATTCTTGAAAATTGGTCAGTTCAGTTAAACAGTTGTATCTCATTTTAGGGAGATGGTGATGCACCTGTGCTTTCAAAGTTAGGCCTATATTGTGCAAAAAATCAGGTATTTAATAAAGCATTTCTATGGAAACAAAAGAAAAATGATGGTTCATGATTGGAGCAAATTATAAACCAATTTTTAAGCCCAGAGAGAAGCCAGACAAGATTTCTAGATGTCAGGGTTGAAGCATCTTTTGCAGTTGGAATGTCTGTGATGATATCATCAATGTTCAGGTAAATTTTCTGAGTGGCCCACATAGTAGCAAGCATGAAGATTGTCTAAACATGAGTTATTGTGGCGATTTCTCTGATGTCTATATCAAATTGTTCACATTCAGTTTGTAGGGCTTTGGGGAAAGGACAATTTTTTTTTCTTAGATACTCCAAGTCAAAAGTGGTAGAAAATTGGAAATTTAGAGATTTGTAGCCAAATATTGGGAGAAACTAGAATTCAAGATCAAGTTGATTTACAGGTAGGAAACAAAACCTCAAAGACAAGTAACAACACTAGCATCTGATATACATAAAGGATATTTGGAAGTAGGTCAACTCTGCCATAACTTTCAAACCAAGGAGCAGCAGAATATTTGCCAGATTTTCATCTTACAGTTCCATGCCTCATACCCAGAAAAAACAGAAGGATATCTGTCTACAGAGATACTGAATGTCATATTTAATTATAATTTGTTTTGGATTATTGCTTTTTATTTTACAAGATCCATGAAGCCATGTTTTAATTAACCAGATTTTAAAACCCAGGGACTCAAATACTGATAAAAGTTGAGTTTTTTGTAGATGGCAGTGGCACTCCAATTCATAAACTGAATTACTTTTTGCCACTCAGGTTAGAATACAAACAAATAGATATTTAAGAGGATGATAGGTGAAGGGAAATAATTTTTGTGTATCATAATTATAAAACAAACTATTGAGGAATTGCTAAAATAATCTGATTTTATGAGTTGGTTGGTTGATGAATTGATAATTATTTGTGTCTTTTTGTAGTTCTACGTTTAAAAACCACACCAGGTATTTCAGTTGAATGTGACACATCTACCTCTCTCCTGGGCAATCCCCAAGCTCAATGTGTTTTCCATGCACATCTTTATTTTATATATCAACACACTTTTCATTATCTTAAATTGAGTTAATTCCTCATTAACTAGTTTTATTTTACTGAGTTGCTTGCCTATATAGCACAAAAAGGGATTCAAGTTCTCTATTTCCTTCCAAATATTGTCAACAGCTTTAATTCCTTCAGGGTATGGTGGAGAGGTGTTGTGTATGCCTGTGGACTTGCCAGCAATAAAGCCAACATAAAATTAGTTAAGGAGGAAGAAGGGGAATTGGGAGGCTTTCTGTGCTGCTTTTACTAATCTAAAAGAAATCACTGGAGTCATTTACTTTCCATTCTCTTTACGATAATTGACTCACACAACCCATCTCTTTTTCCTCAAATAGTTCTGCAATGATCAAACTAGATTGGATCTTTCTGTGGTTGTGTCTTTTCTTTTATAAGCACAATTATTCAAATAACAAACGGGAAAATTATCCATAAGCATGCACACCCAATCAAGGATAAATCTACAATTGTTCCATTAGTAATTACAGATGGTATTTCAAATATGGCCCATATTTTTGAAAATAGCTGAACATACTAAATATTAAGTTCTTGATTGGACAAAATTTCAAATCAACTGGAATATAATATTGGAGGGGAAGACAGAATTATTAAGAAAACTATTATTGGGTAAAAGTCTCTCAGAAATTTGAAAGGATTTTATTTTAAAAGCTCAAGCAGGTTTGATAATTATCCACATGTGAGTGCATAATCCCATGCAGCATTACATTGTGAAATATTTTTAACTGGACAAATTTGTTAAACTGTCAGCCATAATTCTAAGTATGCCAGTTTTGGAGAAAGGGGAGGGACAACTGAGATTTAAGGGACGTTGTGATCCATGGCCTTGAAAATCAGGAATTAAGAGAAAGCCCACAATCAGCAAGGGGAAAAAAGTGAATTCCCACCACATAGGATTAAGAAGTGTAGTTGACCAGTTTTGAATACCTACTATGTGTCCAGTATCCAGCTAGTTTTTGAAAATACTAAGGTAAAAGATGCAGTTATTTGACTTAAAGAACATACAGTCTAGTACATACTAGAATAGTGCAATTCTAATAAAACAGAGCCACAAAATGTGAATGATATCTTAGGTTACTCTTAGGAACTTCAGATTAGAGTTTTGCATCCCCATTTATTCAAGGATAAAATAACATATGTGCAAGAGAGAATGTCCCCACTGTCTTGTTCGTTGTCCAGTTGTGAGATATGTATAAGTTCTTTCAGAAACATCCCGATGCCTATCATCTGGATCCAGCACAGAGTTTGCTAGGCTAAGTCACCACAGTTAGCCTAACTCTTAACTACTAGGTCCTTCCACTGTATCCCAAAACAGACTCCATCAAAGGATAATGCTTCAACTTGTCCCCTTTTACCTACCATTTACATGTAGTTCTCTAGATAATTCAGGGGTGGGTATGGATCCCTGAATACTTGAGACATTAACAGTAAGGAAATTTTAGAGTCAAATTTATGCAATAGATCTCTAATTCGTTCTTTTTAGCCACACAGAGAGACAAAGGACAAGTAAGGAAAGAGGTGGGAATAGAGGGAGGAAGAAACAGAAAGAAATAGAGAAAAAAAGAGAAGGCTATTCAAGTCCTACAAAGAACTGTGAAGAGGATGGCTCAGTCAGTTAAGCCTCCAACTCTTGGTTTCTGCTCATGTCGTGATCTCAGGGTTGTGAGATGGAATCCTGCATAGGCCCCACACTGGACCCCATGTCAGTTCTCCCCTCCCCGGTGCTCAGTGCAGAGTCTGCTTAGGACTCTCTCTCCCTCTCCCTCTGTGGCTCCTCCACCTCTGCACAGGCACACATGTGAACGTGGTCTCTCTTTCTCTCTCCCCTCTTAAATAAATTAAAAAAAAAAAAAGACTTTGTAAGAAAAAAGTACATCACAAACTGGACTTTAATCCATGATCTATGATTTAGGCAGAAAATAACAGATTAATTATAAGTCTCTTTTTTTCTCTGGTATAACAAGACTTACTACAGCAAATATAGGCTGTGATTTCTCTTTTGAATTTGATAAGGAAAACCTGGTATGGCTGTTAGAGCAATATGGTCCATTTACAAAGATTCTTAACTTTGGGAAACACTTAAGTAGACTCCACACCCAACACAGAGTCCAATGTAAGGCTTTTAAGTCACAACCTTGAGATCAAGACCTGAACTGAGATCAAGAGACATTTAACCAACTGAGCCACTCAGACGCCTGCCTTCTTTGGGGCATTTAAAATTCTAGTAAAGGCTGTGGACCTCCCCCAGAAAAGCGTGGATGTGCGTACATACAAGACTTTTGCATGCAGCTTCAAGGTGGTCCCAGGATCCATGCAGCCATCCATGGACCCAGGTTTCGGTTAACATGTTGTCTGTCTTAGTTGCATTTCCAGGTCATTATAGTAATGACAAAGAAGAAAAATATGAATTCTATGCTCTATGTATATAAAAACCTAAGAAGCAGCATACTGGCTCAGAGTAATGAATGTATGTAATAAGAACGTAAGAAACAGTGCACTGGATAAGATTAATGGGCCTCCAGCTCTGTATTCAGTTTCTAAGAGTAGTCTTAAGAAAAATTGGAGAGCATGAGAAATAACTCCTGATTCTCAATTTTTTTAAAGATCTTATTTATTTATTTGAGAGAGAGAGAGAGTGAGCAAGAGAGGGAGAGAGAGAGAGAGAGCACACAAGCCAGGGGAGGGACAGAGAAGCAAGATCCCTACTCAGCAGGATGCCTAATGTGGGACTCACTCCCAGGACTCACTCCCAGGACCCCCGGATCATGACCTGAGCTGAAGGCAGACGCTTAACGACTGAGCCACCCAGGTGCCCCATGATTCTCATTTTATCTAAAAAATATTAGAGTTTTTCAACTAAATATATCTAACTTTCTATTAGTAATCCAATTTCTGTCTCTACTCAGCGGACATGAATATACCCAAACTTGTCTCTTTCTTGAACTTCAGAAAAAGGAGAAAGAACGAAAAAGTGAACAAAGAGACACCTGAACCAAACACATCCTTCCATTTTGACCTTGGCTTCTTTCCCTCATAAGTACCACAAATCCTCTTCTCAAGTGTGAGAAAGTAAAGATGACATGTAATACCAAAGGAAACTGATTGTATACTGACAGCCCCAATAGAAGCACAAAGCACCTTTAAATATCTCAGCAGCTAAAAAGTTTATTACTATGCCTGAGAGACCAAGAGGAAGAATATACACATTAAAATATGTGTGTCTCATATCCTCCAAATAAAATCAAAATTCACTGAAGCTCTCTGAAATAATGGCTTACTAGAGAAAAAAAATGTGTTAAAAATAAATTTTTCATGGGACAAAGTTTGCATTTAACTAGTGTGCCTCTCATCCAAATGAATGGATTTTCTTCCTTGAAAAATTTCACACATCAATGGTAACATAAAGTTCAGTAATTATCTTCTATCTTCTGTATTTCTAACATTGTATGATGCAGTAATTCTTCTATGTCAAGATGTAAAGCAGCTGGGAATTGAACAAAATTATCACACACATTTTACGTTGGTCATGATCCGAGAATATCATTTTTGCCCAAGTGAAAAGCACTGGGGTGGGGGTGGAGGGAGGAGAGCTTTTCTGAGAAAGGAAAGTTGTTATAACAATAGGCCTTTAAAATAATTATCCCTGCACTAAAAATGCCAAAAAGTAAAATTATAATAAATTCGAATAGCCCTTTTAAAAAATGTTTCTGATTTTTAAAATGTTTCTTATCTAAGACAATCAGGATGGCTGGATGAATGGTAAAATTACATCGTGTCAGTTTCAGGGTATTAGCTCAAGTCTAATAAAATTTTAATAGAAATATGTTTGATGACTTTAACTTACTGCTGAATGAATAGTATTCTGCAGGATTTGACAGTATATGACTCGAGAAAAGACGATTACGAAGACATATAATGCACTTTTATAAAAGATACTTGCAGGAAACCATTAGATGATACAGAAAATCAATAATGCCCTAGTGCCAATTTCAGCAACATTAAAATTACGGTGCTCATTGATATTTATGATGATAGAGCTACCAAATCATCTCATTTTTATCTTTCACCACATTTTGGCATTTTTCTTTGTTATCCAGGACCCGTTGCTAATTTTGATCAGTTTCTTTTAAAAGTATGTTATGATGATCTTGTTCCTAAACAGCTCTTCTCAGGGAACTTTAACAGTCCATTCTTCCTAATTCAGTGTATAAAATGGATTGGTAAATGTCTGCCCTTTTAGGAAAGGCATAATAATTGTAAAATATTAAGACATTCAAAATGGATCTTAGCAGAACCAAGTAAATAGGATTTAATAAATGGAGTTTCCCAGCCTCCTTTTTTTCCACAAGGAAAAAAATGATGATGGTCTAGCCTCATTATCTCACATGCATAGAACTGAGGTCCAAATAGCAATGAATTACCCAAGACTAGAATTCTATATAGGGTACAAACAAATCTCTTGAGTTTCAACCTTGTCCTTTTCCAAGGCCACCCAAATTATCATCTCACACACACAGGAATACAGAGCTTACATTTACTTGGCTTCTGAAGTAACTCTGTGATTTTTTCTTAATCTGCTAGAATGCCATTGCCAGTGGAATTTAGATAAATTCAGAGAACTAGAAGAGAAACTAGAAGAGAAAATAAGAGAAAATAATGGCTATGATGAGATACCGTTTCTACAGTTTGCTGCTTTGGTACTGTGGCTAGGGGAAAACAGAAGCTATTTGACTGTATCCCTCGGTTATTAGACTTCTCCACAGGTAAGGAGATGCAATAAGACAGCCCCCTGGAATGCTGTCTAGGATTGCTGTCTCCTTCTTGAAAAGGATAAGAAAAACTGATGATTTCCCAAACCCTGAGCCTCTCTAGTTGTAGAAGATAGAAATAGCAAGTGTCAGAGGCAGAGTCTTTTCACTGATGGCTTCCATGAGCTAGGAAGTCTGCAGCACTGGTAAGAAGCTGGAAGAAACCTTTCAGATCTTATCCCACACTGTATCTCCAGCACATCATCCTTTTTCCATAGTAACCAGTCTCGTATACACTAACACATGTAGTAACAGCAGCAATAATGGAAGGTGAAGGGAAAAGTTCACATAAACTCCTAATGAAATTTGTTTCCAAAGATGAGTCTACTGCCCATAAAAATAAAGATATGTCCATAATATATAAGGATTTCTGTAAAACCATAGTCCTCTGGAGCTCTAAGAGGCACAGGTAATACTGCATTTGATGTAAAAATTTTCCAGGATGCTGTGCCATCCAGACTACTTTATCATTTTTCCCAATCTATATATAGAGTTCCCTGGACTTTATCTTCCCGGTCAATCCTGAGAGCCAAATACAATTTTTACATTCTTTCTGGGTGATCCTGGCTATTGTTATGCTTCTCAAGCTAGCAACTATAGTGAGTAAGTCCCCAGTCTCTCTGTAGATCAGATCTGTTATGGGCTGAATCAGTCTCAGAAGAAACCAAATCTCCCAACACCTTGATCTTGGCCTCCAAGAAATAAATATGTGTTGTTTAAATTATCCACTCTGTGGTATTTTGTTATGGTAGCCCTAGCAAACTAGTACAAGATTCTTCTCCTCAGCTTCAGATCCATAAATATAACAGCATTCTAGTTATCTCAAACTGCGTGTTTCATAACTTCCCCAAACCTAACGTGTTTAAAATTAAATTGACTTTATTTCCTTCAGAATCTGCTTCTCTTCTTTTAGTCCCACACTGGTGGTAGGCATCTACATCTAACCAGTTGCTGAACCAGACGTCTGGAGTCTTCATGGGTACATCCTGTTTCTTCAGCCACCATTTCTATTCGGTTACCAGAGAGTGTTAATCCTAAAGATCTCAACCCCATCCTCCTTCTCTGTGTCATTCTTTCCCACTTAAATGCTTCATCAGCCCCTTAACTGGTCTCCTGTCTCGTCTTGCCCTGCTCTCATCAGTCCTTTGCACTGCAGCCAGAATGAACTTACCAAAATGCAAATCTTATTATATCTTGTTCTTGCAATAAATCTTCTAGTGCTTTCTCATTGCCTACAAAATAAAATCCAAGTTCTCATTCTGGTGTGAAATGCCCTCCATGACCTGTGTCATCTGCACTCCAGGCTTTCTGAACAACATAGAGTGTTTGCACATTAGCTGCTCCTCCTTCCATGCCTTTGTCCCACCTTCCCTTCTTCACCTACCTAACTCTAAATTTTCCTTCAGTCGTCACCACAGATGAAAAAGTAAAAAGTCTTACTTAAATGGCCTGCCACAGCCCAGCCTATTCTATGTGCCCCTCAAATGAGATCCAACAGCATTTTATATACATTAGTCCAATAATAGACACTTTTCTTATGAATCTAAGGCACTAGATTTAACATCTTTGAAAAACCTTCTCTTTGCATCCTGAGGGTCTCATATGAGTTCAATAAATGTAAATTGATGGGAGAATAAATTGAGGAACGAATATATGAGTGCAGGTTTAAATGTGTTAAATCGTATCTAGAATTTCCTAAGGTAAAGTCATTAGTAGACCTGGTTATATTCTATGTGTCTGAGAATTTCTGTAGATAAATATTTTCAGATAAATACCCTAATCCCTCCAGTTATTAAATTTTCCCTTCTCCTATTAAAAAATTATAGCTACATCCTAAAGGTAATTTATTGATATGCCTTCCCAGTTCTACAGTTTCATAAACTTCTTCTAGCTTCATGGTCAGCCACATGTGCCCACAAGGCCCAAGGCTCTCAAATTAATATTACTGCATTTTACTTATATTGCACCTGGAGTGTGTATGTGACAGGAAGATTCCTTTCTCAAAAAAAGTTAAATAGTAAAATATGCTTTTGAAACAAAATTGATTTCAAAATAAATATGCCTTCGATGTATATCTCTTTATAAAGTAATTCTTTGATTTTTACAGAATTTTTATAATGACTACTTACTAAAACTTTATCTTCTCCCAGCCTTGATTAAAAGTTTAAAAAAATTTTTTTCCTACCTGTAGCTTTTTCGTTTTTTGAAATATGACTTTCTTTTCTTGTCTTATCTTACAAGTCTTTCGTCAAATGACAACTTATTCATCTATCTAGTTATTTAGAATCCATACAAATTGTTCAAGTCTGTTCACACTACTGAAGCTTGCTAAATCCTTGGGTTTTTAACTTTATAATTCTTTATTGAGTTCCCCCTGTTTTTCTATGGTGAATGCATGCTTATGTGCAGCATATGTCTGAGTTTTCTGGAATATGTATAAGAATGAGTCGTAGAGAGACTACCCATCTGCCACATACCTATTTCCATCTCAGGCCTATATGCATTCAGCTAGAACGTAGATGTCAGGAATGAGAATGACCCCGAATGTTATTGTGCTCTCATAACACTTTGCTTATTCCTCAATGATCTCACCTATCATAGTATTATAATGAGCCATACAGCTGTTGACCCCTTGGCTTGTTTGTAAATTATCTGAATGTAGTATCCCCTGATGCATTTTCTAGTCCGAGCACCAAAACAACCTAACACTTAGAGATGCTCAATAAACGGTTGTTGTATTGAATTGTTTTGGCTAGATACTTTTCAATTGCTAATGTTGAAAGGATTTTCTTTTTTCGTTTTTTTGGGGGGGGGAGTTTTAAAAAATATCTCTTTTTCCTTTTTTGCAATTAAACAGAATTTTATCATCAACTGAAAATGCATTTTGAGTGTATTTCACTTGGTTTAATTGCAATTTAGGCATTGCTTAGTCCCCACTGTGCTCGGTCCTGCATCATTGAATTTAACTGCACTAACTTTAGTTTCTAGATGTCTTTAAATTGTATGGATTATTAATCTTTCTAGGTTGTAGCATTACCTGTAGTATTTTCTGTCTCTGGCTTAACACTACATTCATGCATTGAAAAACTCTGTATTGGTCACAAATTCGTATTTCTTTAATAATGTATTGAATACTATAATCTGAATCATTTGAAGAGAGGTATACTTAAAGATATCAAAGATGAGTTAAGAAGTACGCAAAAATCCTGATCAATGATTTACATTTCTCTTGAGAAATACTGTACATATATTTGCCATGCTAACCAGGCTTATTTTCTAGTTTTCTTACAGTATTTCTTCCCCTTGCGTCTCTGGCTATTTCAAAATACAATGGCTAAGATGCTTACAAATCCAGTTGTTTGGTGATTCATAAATAGAAAGGAGAAAAGAGGAATCTGGGTGACCACAATCTACATAAGAACTAAGAATAGCATCCTTTTTAAAAAACGTATATGAAGTAGTCAAATTTGCTCTGTTGTTGAAAGACGGAAACCTGAGATCATGAAATCATAACTAGTGAAGCTGGGTCCTGATTAAATAAGTATTCTGTTGATTCAATGGGTAATCACTATGGAAAAATCAAGCAAGTGCGTGATCACAGTTAAGTTGAAAACTGCTATTCATATCTTAGAGCCTCTCACAGTGATCAAGCTGTCAGGATTTAAGATCAGAGGGTGACTATAACAAAGTCTGGAACTGAATAAAGGCAGAAATCACAGGTACTGGGCCTGGTAGAACTTTTTTTTTTTTTTTTAAAGAATTGATATCTGTAGCAATAGAGAAAGAGCTGCCAAAAGTTATCTGTGAGTAAGTGGAAATATACAACATTTACATGACTGACATCAGAGGGTCTGTGAGTAGCCAGTCACCCTGGAAAGAATTAGTTCCAGGCAAGAGTAAGCCAAGAAATTCATAAGAAAGACTGATGAAAATAAGGTGAGAGGGACTATTTGCAAGTCCCCAAACTCGCTATCCAGCTAGTCTTTGTGAAATAATCCAGTTAGTCTTTGTGAAATAGTGAGGTACAGAGGTAGTTGAGTTGCATTGAGTTGAATTTCCATGACTATCTACAATTGGTGGTGAGAATGCAAGTGTATATAAAAGATTCAATGCTGATCTAAATGTTACAGAAATTTGAATATCCAGAAGATGGAACGTTGGAACACTTACTTCCAGAGACATCAAGAGCATAAATTAGATGAGGTTCGTTAGTCTTTGGAACATCATCTCCAGTTATTGTAAGTGATTTTAGTACTTTCATTTTTGCTTTCAAAATGCTAAGATATTCCAAAGACTAGTTTCAGTAGAAAAAGATTGCAATATGAATGAGTTCTTTAATTCCTACGTTGACTAATGTTGGCTTATGTTTTAAAAGGAGATTAAAGCATATTTCTAGGTCAGTAAGAATATGTATAGCAAGTGTTATTTTAGGGTTCATGAAACTAATCAGCAGTCCATATAGCTTAATCAGTGTTCCATCTATATACTTTATTGGAAATATAATCATTAATTTATGAGCCATTTTTGTTGAATTGTAAATGCAATAGACGGCTTGAATGAATTGAGGTTGAGGCTGATCCTTCACGCCATTTATTGAAAATAAGCCTTATCTGAACGGAACACATGCAGTGTGTTAGCATGGGTTACATTTAAACTTCATTATGATTTCTGAATATTAACTCTAAGATAGGCAGGGGAAATCTGACCTTAGCAAGAACATCACTTACATTTATATCAGAAGCTAAAAAAGAATTGTGAATTTCCAATTCTGCATTGCATTCAATTGCATAGAACTTAGCACCACAAAAATATATATATTTTTTATTCTCTAGAGCTCTTATAACATACACACACACACAAACACATGTGTGTGTGTTTACATACATATATATATATTATTTTCGATCATACTTATTTTACATATTTTACATATGTTTATATTTCCTCTTAGCAAGGACATATTGTGATACAAAAGTCCAACTTTGAGGGTGTATGTTTTAGTTCACAACATAAAAACTTCTGAAACTTGACCCAGTTGTACTTGACTTTAGAGTTACCCTTCTAAGGTAACAGTTCTTTCAAAAAAATGTGTATTGTTGTTAAACAGTAAGCCCTTAAAAAGCACTAAATGTGGTAGAGAATATATACAGAAAACATGCTTAGGCAGTTACATAGCTTACATAAGCAGTGAGGTTTCCATATTTGTATATATTTCCCTCTGTATATATTATTCCATCTGGTAGCCTACCCTGAGGCTTCATTTTATCACCCTAGTTGTCCTGCAAAGTTTCTTGAGATTTTTATTGAAAGAAACAATGAAAATGCAAATTAGTTATATTTTTCATCATAATCTTTTTTTATACTAAAGAATCCCTCTCCCTTTCCTGTTCCTGCTTCTGTACTCTACTTCCAATGAGTTTCATTGCCCCAAAGCTATCATTTTTAGGCTTCTAATATTGTTTTCTGTTCACAGGGCTTAATAACTACTTTTTAATGGATTCTGTTTACCTCAGAGGCAGGCATTTTGGAGAATTCAGCTTATATTAGGGCAGGATTAAAAACTTCTATGTGGCTTTGGGGGCTTCTTCCCTCAGAAAATTAAAACGGCTTAATCTTTTGACTGAAAAAGGAACCAAAAATGATTCCTTCTAAAATGAAACACTTGGGATTTGAAAGGGATCACTAAAGAGACAGTCCTCCATGTAGTTAAATGCATAGACAGCATATTTTATGCACAGAATTATTTAAGTTATTATTATTATTTTACCTGCTTTAAGAAAATGGCAGCCTAACCAATCACTAGAGGTGGCCGTTCTATTGCTCCAATAAAAATAACTATGGAATCCAAGTTGGATAGTCCTTTAAAGCTTCTTTTCATACTTAAAATGTTCTCCACTTCTCTGCTCCCTTCAGTCATGAAAAGTCCATTTCATAAGTGATTTAAATAATGCCAAATTTAATTCCCAAGAAGACCTTTCATTATTCATTTGCTCAAAACTTATACATACGTTGCTCATGTGTCCCTAATACCTGCATAGATTGACAGGGGACACAAAGTCTTCTCTTCATACCGCTCTGTGCCTACTGATAGATTAAGGCAGAGGAAGAAGTCAGGAGATGGCTTAAATTTGGGTAGACACAGATAAGAGAATTAAAAGAAAAAGCTGCCTTTCATTTAGAAATGATTCATTTACATGTGAATACTTGACCCCTCCAAGGCAATTTAAAGGAGAGCTCTCTCTAACTGATAGAAGAAACAATAGTCAGAGAACAATAGGCATGATCTACTACAAACTTCTATAATTCAAATGGCGCAAACAGGGAAGGCAGGCGCTGTGCTACAAAGTTGAGGTACAAAGAAGAAAACTGTATCATTCCCGCCTCCTTAACATGTGGCTGGGAAGACAGGATTAAGACAAATTAGCACCCTCTTCTTTTTCTTTCCAACTTCTGAACTCCCTGGCAATTTACCAATATTTATCTTCTACGTTTACCGTTATCTGCCTTGTTTTAGTTATTCCTACGTATACATGTGAGATCTCTGATTCCAGCCTGTGAGTCCTATGAGTTCAACAACCTTGTGACTATTTCATCCAAGTATAGTACCAGCCAGCGTGCTTCACAACAAAGGGCACATAACAATACTTAATGAATGAATAAAACAAATTACAAGGCAAAATAACACACATCAAGTGCCACATACATCAGACCTTCAACTAAATGTCATATTAGAGAGGCTTTCTCTGACCACACAGTCCGTATTTTTCCCTCTCTGACCACCTCTCTGACCACTTGCATTGCTTCGCTTGTAAAGTTTTTATTGCTGCCTTTTCATATATGAAATACTAATTTATTTTCACTCGAATCCAATATACATAAGCTCCACGGGAAAAGGGAAAGGGTCTGTTTTCTCTAGTGCTATAAAAATCCTTTCCTTTTAGAGCACTACCTGACTCAAAGAAGTACTCCATAAATGTTTGTCGAATCAAGAAACGAAGAAATAAAGTTGTAAGAAATGGTGATGAGTTTAATTTTACATAAAATGGATTTAAGGCACTAACACGTCATCCAGACAGTTAATAAACACCCAAACGCTAAATGAAAAGAGCGGGCCCCCCGGTGGTGCTGAGGGCCCAGACTGACATGCTGACATGTGCTGCATGTTGGTGTAGCTGTTGGATGATCAGTAATACCATGCTAATTAGTATTTAAGGTGAAATCCCGTAGTTCATATCCAAGCACTGAGTTGTTTTAACAACTTATTCATATGTAGTGCATCTCAAGCTATACAAACAAGCAGTTCTCCAAAGGAGACATTTCAAACTGGCATTTGGATGGGATACATCAACCCCCAAGAGTTGAGACTGCTCAGGAATAATCATTTCAGAGAACGGGACTGAAATTTAGAGTTCAGGATCTCTGCTGCTACCAAATAATTAAGGAGGCTTGGATTTCTGTGTCACAGTTCTCCCCCTCCCCCATGGAGGTGGGGAGTATAGAGATGGCATACATGGATTTAAAATTCTGTCCAGGGGCGCCTGGGTGGCTCAGTGGGTTAAAGCCTCTGTCTTCAGCTCAGGTCATGATCTCAGGGTCCTGGGATCGAGGCCCGCATCAGGCTCCCTGCTCAGCGGGGAGCCTGCTTCCCCCTCTCTGCCTGCCTCTCTGCCTACTTGTAATCTCTCTCTCTCTCTCTCTCTCTCTCTCTCTCTCTCTCTCTCTGTCAAATAAATAAAATCTTTTAAAAAAAAAGAATATTTTAAAAATTCTGTCCAGCTGTAATGCTTCCAGATTCTATTATCATCACATGGAAGGTTCTGGTAGTCAGAGCCATGGGGAAGATAAGAAAAAAGCAAGACGATCGTGTTCTAACTAAACGCATTCATTCTGCAAGCACCGTTCTTCACCTGTGACAACATCTGGTGACATTTCTCTTAGAAATATTTAAAATGCATCAGTAACTAATAATTTCTACATCCACTTCTATAAAATGAAGGAGTAAGCGTTATGATTTTAGTAGAAAGGTATTAACCTTCTTTCTACTAAATTTTCATCAAGCTAGAGCAGGTTCATAAATGAGTTTTGGGCTTTATAATTTCTGTCTACCTTTGGTCATAATTATTCATATTTTAATTGTTGAATATCAAGAAGCCATTTGTTGGCAATATTATAAGAAAAAACAGGTAGAGCATGTGAATGCTGGTTTTATATCAGAGATTGAGAGTTATTTTTAATAACATACATGGAAATATCCTTCACTGAATGTCCATATACAAGCATTTTATTTATCGTGTAATAACATAATTAGGATAACTAAGCAGCTAATACTAACTTAGAGATAATTAAATGAGACTCCCAAAAAGGCACAGTTAAACTTTAAGTAGATAAAAGCGCAATAGAAAAGACACCGTTTAAAAGCAAATGATAAAATTCCACGTAATGTAATGAATATAAATTAACTTTAATTGTAGTTTATTGTCTCATTTTCAAAAACTCAATCTTCAACTCAGCTAGATCATAAGTTTTCATAACTTCAAGCAATTCATTTTATCAGTGCAATAGTACCCTTTCCTGGTTTTCCTTTTTCCAAATTAAGGAACATAAACATAATTCCACAAAATTTCTGTATGTTTTCTCTAAGCAAAGGTTGTTTTCATTATATCAATTATTTCCCTCAGAGATATGTGGAGGAATAAAAGATAATATTAACAAATATTAGAGCAATACATCTGTTGATGTATATGATAAATTATATTATCAGGGCATTTAAAAATTAAAAATCAGCAATTTTTTAGACACATTTTCGGTAAAGGTCATTTTTCCTAATTGATAGAATACAGACTAAATTAAAATCTGGGACTGTGAATTAAACCAGAATGTAAAATGAGTTGAGATTCATATGGTGTGCTGTGCTTTCCACAAGACACCAATACAGACGCAGCAGCACAAAGACTCCATGGAACCAGCCAAAAATTACCCCGCCTCTCCACTAATCATATAAAAACCATATAAATAAGTATAAATAAGAAATAATAATAAAGTATAAATAAGTATAAATAGACACACCACTCTCTCTCTTATAATAGCATTACCCAGCTAAAGCTGAGGGAAGGCTTCAGAAAGGAAGCAATGACTCAGGATTACTTAAATGGGGAACATAGTGGTAACATGTATCAGTTAAGATTCTTTAGCTACATGTAACACAATGCTCGGCTAAAAGTACTTTAAGGAATAGTCATTTGTTTTCTCTCTTAACAAGAACTCTAGGGTTAGGCAGTTTCATGGTTGATTCAGTAGCTTAATAATGCTTGTTCCATTTTTCTGCTCTGTCTAATTTGGTCTGTTGGTAATATCTCCACTTGGGGCTTTAGCTACAGCAGCTGTAAGTATCATACCTTCACAGAACAACTTCCAAGTGAATAAAGCCCTCCTGTGTGTCAGGGACTTCAGGCAGACCATCCCCCCTCCTGCAACTAGCTTGTTAGCCAAAACTGCTTCACATGTCCAGTCTCCAGTCTTTGGCAAACCAATCACTGGCAAAGACAAGTGGGGGGATCATGACTGACTTGGAGAACATACTGGTTTATCTCACATAACACCAGTTGGATGCCATTTTTTCAGAGGAACACACTAGTCCATACCTGAGCAAAATGGGACTTCTTTTAGGAAAGAAGAAAGGGGTGTGACTGTGAACGGAAAAATACACCAGTAACTGCCACAAAACTGAATATGAGTACAATTTTTCACCTGAGAAATCTGATTACATTCTGACTTCTAACCAACCCTGATAGTAGAGAAGCTGAGAAAATTGCTTCATCCCCCTAGGAATCAGAGCCAAGTTCTACACCAAGCACCAAGAATAGTGCCTGTATTCAGTGCATGTTTGATGAATAAATGAAAAAGTCCTACCATTGTTGATTTCCTTTCTCTGATGGCGACACTGCAAGTAGAGATGGAGGAGGAACTTTCATCCATAGTGACGTACTGGTTAGCATTTCTTAAACAAGTCAGAAAGAGGACACACTAGTAATGAGCGTTCTGGAGACTCTGAAGGGGACAGTGTTAAAAGTTGTGAATGGAACTCAAAAGTGCTTTATTCTCTCTGGAAAAGGATATCATCAAAAGAGCTAATTGGAAAGATGTTGGTCATGTTTTTATAGTCAATACAAGAAGCAAACACCCAAAAGAAATGTGAAAAGTTCTGTTCTCTAAGATAGTTAGCAAAAGGAATAATTATTTAAAGAATATTATAGCTAACATTTAATATCTGTATAACTTGAATACATATAACACAATTTGGACATTCCATGCTCAGAGAAAAAAAGAGAATTAAGGAGCAAGGAAATTTGAGGACAGGGTAATCAATGAGCAGGGCAGACTGGCATAGTCATGACAAAAGCAAGTTCTAGTTCAGAAACTTAAGTAAAATAGGGCATGAGAATTCTGAATAACAGAAAGTTAAATCCCTTTCATTTCTTTTTAAGAAGAAAAATAAAGCAGAAGTGGAACTCGCACTTCAGAGACAGCAGACTTGAGGTCTGAGAACTTCTGTAAAGATAGAGTAATGGTAGGTAGGCGCCGTGGAGTAAACACAGATGACTCCATGGCAACTTGTATAAAATCATCATGTTCTTTATCTCTCTCTCTCTCTCTCTTTTTTAATGTTTTTCTGGCTTCCTACATGAGCCATTGGGATAATAGGGGCCATCTCCAAATAGAGCCTTTATGTAGTAAAATAGTTGTAATAAGAAAATGGAGTACTTCATCATCACCTAAAAGCAAAAGGGATACTGCTGATTAACTAGAAAGCCTCTGTCAAGACAAGGCCTAATTTTATACAAAGGATTGAACTCCATGTGCATGCTACCATGGAGTAGCCTTACACCTGGGGCCTTCAAATATAGCAAGTTCATCTTTGCTAAAATACATTTCATGAAGTTTAAGCCAGCACACTGCATTTCAGTGCCTTGGGCCTCATGGCTTAAGCAACAACAAGTAAGTACATGTTATTTTCAAGGAGGCAAAGATGAATAATAATAAAAAAAATTACAAAAGCACTCCTGAAATCTGATGCCATGGTATGTGAATTTCTTCTTAGATAATGAGGACTATAGTGGATTGGTAAATTTTTTTGATCATTCCCACCAGCTTGCATTTTAAGTTGGAGGTTTTACACTTCAAGCCAATTTTCAGCCACAAAGGAAGTTACACACCCTGGTTAGACCAGGTATTTCTGGGTAATTACTCTGGGTAGAATCCTCTAGACAAGGTGGTAGACCCTACAGCTCAGAAGCAGTTTACAGCAAGGCCCAGAGGTAGCAATGTAGATGAGTACAAATAAAGGTGGAGTCTCAGTGTATGTCTAGACCAAGACTAGGAGAAAGGGGAGACTCTTTCTCCACTAGAGGGAAGATGTCCAGTATAGATTTGATAGTTACCTAAGCACTAAGATCATATAAGCTCCAAGGATTCTACAGAGTCTTTAGACCTGTCATGGTCCAGTATATATCTGGATGCGGGAGTCTGCCCATGTTCTCACAAATACTTCCTTCTCATCAGATTACCTGTATAGAGGCAACCATCTGATAATGTGCAGGGAACACTGTGCTACTAGGAAGTTGATGTGATGATATCAGGTGCCCCAGCATCCATTGGCAGAATTTGGAACTCTGAGATAAATGCATGATCACACAGCTGAAGAAAGAAATGTACGAATTCAAGCATCGCCAACACCTGTTCTAGGAGCTGTTTGTCACTGCAGAATCTAGTTTCCATTCAGCTCCGCAGTGTCACCTCCGTATCTGCTGTCACGAAAGCAGTTAAATTTCTACTCCATGGCTTTATTTGAATCTTGGTAAGATGTTTTGTTCTGCATAAGAGAGAAAGCTCTTAGAAAAAGCAATTTCTAAGGAACATTCTGACAAAGCCAATTTTCTAAGAAGTCTCTCTTACTAAGAAAAAGTAAAAACTGATACCATTCTGATCAGAAGGAAACCTCGGAGTGCCTGGGTGGCTCAGTGGGTTAAAGCCTCTGCCTTCGGCTCAGGTCATGATCTCAGGGTCCTGGGATCAAGCCCTGCATCAGGCTCTCTGCTCAGCAGGGAGCCTGCTTTCTCCTCTCCCTCTGCCTGCCTCTCTACCTACTTGTGATCTCTCTCTGTGTCAAATAAATAAATAAAATCTTAAAAAAAAAAAAAAAAAGAAGGAAACCTCATTCTCTCCCACTCCCTGGTGATCAGGAGTTGGTTGCTCTGTTAGAATCTGTTTCTATTTTTCTTCTGAATCCTTTATAGGAAAAAGAAGCAAGAATTCCTAAATCTCAAGGAGCATATTCAAGAGACTGAAAAGATTAACAGTCCCCTCCTCTCCACACACTCTTCTGTACATTAAGCAGAAAGTAATTAGAAAACTTTTTCTCTAGCAGATGTCAAGACATTGGTCCCTCTGGAAAATCTTTACATTAAATATGCTTGTACTTCCGCAGCCCCACGTGTGAATATCTTGATTATAAATTAAGATTAAATGGTAAATCACTATTAGCAATATTCTAATCAAGGCGTTTTCATGAGATTAGGGCACCTAAATACATAATCCTTACAGTTAGTGAAATACAGGTTGAAATTTACCCTTTAAAATATTTCACCTTTAAAAAAACAGTGTACTTCTTTCAGAAGTATCTCTTTTTTTACTGAGGTTCAGCTATTTCATTGTACTTTTAATAGTAAAATAAGAATAGACAAAGGAATATTGCAACAAGTATGGAACACATTCAGCATCCAGTCTGGACTATGAGTCTGAATCCCTACTATAACCTGGAGAACAATTTCCCGAATCTCAGTTTCAATCAAGTACATGGATGAATGTGGCTTTCCTAACAGTTAGGGCTGTAAGAACTAAAGCTATACTATGTAACAGATGCATTTATCCCTGAATTTATATGTAATATAAAAAAATTGCAAGTGATCTATGTGCCAGTTTAAGGAAGAGTTGTATAAATTGTACCAGGAGTCCACAAGCTTTTTCTGTAAAGCACCAGATAGTGGAAATATTTCCAGCTTTGCAGGCCATCGACTCTCTGTCAAAACTACTCAACTCTGCTGTTGTAATGTGAAAGCAATCACAGAAAATAGACAAACAAATGAACATGTGTGAGTTCCAATAAAACTTTCTTTATAGGGACTGAAATTTGAATTTCATACCATTTTTATGTGTCATAAAATATCCTTTTGATTTTTTCAGCCATTTAAAAATTTAAGAGTCATTCTTAGCTTGCAGACCAGGCAAGAACACGAGGCAGACCAAATTCGCCGATGGGCTGCAATTTGCAAAACCTTGCTCTACAGATGGAGGTCTTCCTAAGCCCTGGAGATGTTACACATAACAATGAGTAATTCATTGTTCTCATCTTTGAGCTTCTGGAAACCATGTTTGTCATCCTTAGTCTTTGTTTCAAGACTCCATCTTGATTCCATAATCTTTGAAGGAAAAAACATAATCCTTAAAGAAAAAAAATTTAAAGCCTAAGACTCAAGCCTGTTATGATTTTAAAAATAAAGTTACCTGCACCATTCTGAAAATACTTTTGTCTGTATTTCCCGGTGTTACTGCTCTCAAAAAAAGATTTTTTTTTTTATAAGACCGAGCACAGGAAGGGAAGTCTTACCTCCTTATGCCAATAGCTAGATCTTGAATATGAAGGGAAAAAAAGGGTTTTTTGCAGATGGGATAACTCTATGATGGATCCAAAAGCAGACTCCATGTAGTCAATCCTCTCTTCCAACTGGTGCCCCTCTGTTTCACCATCCCTCCAGATGCTTTAGAGAACCTTATCACACTTATAATACACACAGAGTGCCACTATGTTACAGCCTTATCTTAGGAGAAATGGGACAGTGGGTTGAAAAATGCACACTAGTGGGCCTAACTCAGATATTCACTGGCAATAATCACACTGCATTTTCACTTCCTGGAGAAGAAAAATGCAACACAGAATGCAAAATTAAAGCATTGAACAAGTACCATACAGAATACTAGGAGACACTGGTATTTTTTGCTTTTTTTCTTATCACCAATTTTGAATCACAGTGAATAATACTGCAAACAATTTTTTTTAAATGTTTATGCCTTGGATACATATTGAAATAGGTGTTTAATTTTGTCTTTGAACTAAAATGTTTCCAACTCAATAATCTGGTTTTGTAGTTTGCTTTATTTTTGTATATAAAGAATGGGTTAAAAAAAAAAGAGTGAGTTAAAGTCACCATCTGTATCATTTGGACCTAATATTTACTCGAAATATATATAATAAATCCCAAATCATAAAATTTATGATGTAGGTTGTCCCTCATTTTATTTTTAGATCAATATTCTGGTTTAGTAATTATGATTTATATGAAAACTTGGTCATAAATCATCACTGTACTTCTTTCGAAAACAACTTGGATAATGTACTTCAAAATTACAATAATGTGCTCCTTTGTAGCATAGAGTTTGTGTAGGTCGACTTCATTTTGCAATCCCATTTTTTTCTCCTTAGAGACAAATAAATAAAATGAGGGTAGGAGACTAAACAACTTTTATCCTGGGAATATTCTCCATTACATAATTCCCCAGAGTATCCTCTGGCTAAGCAGCAGGATTCTTGGTCCTCTGTACCATTATAAGAGAGTGGGAGAGCTTAGAAGATATTTACTATCCCCAGCTCTTAAACCCTTTTTACCATCTGCCAGGGGTGTGTAGTTCTAGTCAAATCAACAGTATCGCTTGACACCTTCTTATCTTCTCCTTGGCACCTTGCAAATTAGAGCACAAATCTTTCTATGTGATCCTGACATTAGAAAATATTTCTTTTTCAAATGATAATTTTTTGGTAAGAAATGGAAATATTATTTCAGTGATAGGCATTTGCAAACAAGTATATGCCTTGGGACTTGCCTGTGAAGACCTAATATATTATGCAGGTATAAGGCATGCAGAAAAATACCTTCTTTACATGACTTTGAAATCTGTTTTTATTCTTTTTAAAATAAAAACATGCATACACAAAAAGATAGTTCTATTACCTTTTATATAATCTTCTTATAAAGAAAAGGAATCCACAAAGAACTTTCAGAGAGAACTTGACACTCAACATTCATTCATCTATTTTTATTTGAGTAGAGTTAACATACAATGTTCCATTAGTTTCAGGTGTACAACTTAGTCACTTGACAAGTTTATACACTATTACATTTGCGGTAAGTGTAGCTACCATCTAGTCCGTTAATCACTATTATGATATCATTGGCTATATTTCTTATGCTGTGGCTTTTACTCCCATAATTTATTCACTCTACAAATGAAAGCCTGTAGTTACCTCTCTTCTTCACCCATTTGGCCTCCCCCCTGCCGACCTCCTCCCCTCTGGCAACCACCAGTTTGTTCTCTGTATTTATAGGTCTTCTTCTTTTTTTTTTTTAACTCCACTTATGAGTAAAATCATATGGTATTTGTGTTTCTTAGTCTTACTTATTTCACTTAGCATAATATCTTCTAGGTCCATCCATGTTGTCTCAAAGGACATGATCTCATCCTTTCTTAGGGCTGTATAATATTCTATTACAAATTACATTATTTATTACATATATATTATCTCTACACCACATTTTTCTTATCATTCATCCATTGATGGACACTTAGGTTGCTTCCATAGCTTGGCTATTTTAAACAGTGCTGCAATAAACATTCTGTGCGTGTATGTTTTCAAATTAGTGATATTCAACATTTAGGTATTTCCAGATATCATTGGAAGGGTGGCCTCAGGGCAGCAAAGAGAACCATGTGCTCACATGGACATGCAGAGATACCAGAGTACAAGCCCATATAGTGACATAATGCTGTTTGCATCATCCACACCATCACTATTGCCTACCCACCCATCCAGTGAGGGTGCAGACACTGGAAGAATGCATGAGAAGCAGATAGGAATAGGAAAGTAGAAATACATTAGACAGGGTGAGGATGCATTTTAGAGTCACACATAATAAATTTTATTTCTGACAATCACATTTGTCCAATTGAGAAATATTTATTGATTACTTGCATGAGCCAAGCACTGTTATAAGCTATTCACACTAGTCAATAAAAGAAACAAAATCTTTTGCCTTCATTGGAGCTTACTTTTTGGTGGGGGGACAGGGTGGGGAAGGTGGATCTAGGAAAAAATAAGTAAAATATGTGGTATGTTAGAGGGTCATGCAAGTTATGGAGAGGAAACAGGAATGAATATAAAGAGTATTGAAAGGAAGTATGGAAAATGAGATTTTAAATAGTGGCATCAGGAAAATCCACATTGAGAGGACATCTCAGTAAAGACCTACAGGCCTTGGATATCTTGTGAAAGAGAACTCCAGGCAGGATCACATCTGGGGTATGTGAAGAGTACCAAGGAGGCCTGTGAGTGGTGCTGGGATGGAATGAAGTGAGGGAGTTAACTGGCTATCAGATAGTGTGGCCTTGTAGACCATGACAATGATTCGTTGCATCCACAGTGAGATTAGAAGCCAATGCAAGGGTTTAAGCAAAGAAATAACAACTATAAGACATTTCTAACATCTACTTTATCAGGATCTCTCTGGCTACTAGACCAAACTAGTCTGTGAGGGACAAAGCACGTGCAGAGCAACCAATCAGGAGACTATTACAATAATCCAGGAGGAGAAGACAGTGGCTGGACCCAGGGTGTTGGCAGAGGAAACGTAGAGAAGAGATCAGATGTCGAGGTGACCTGGTTTTCTGACAGTTTGGACCATAAATGTCAGAGAAAGAAGACTAGGATGGCTCTGAGTTTTTTGGCCTGAACCAAAAATGGAATGAGACTACCTTTAACTGAATGGGGGTGGGGGGGATAGGGAGCAACAGAGCTGGAGGTGAGGATTAGGAGGGGAGTTTTGGTCGTCTTAATGCTGAGATGCTTACTCAACATCAAATGGACTTGACACATGGGCAATTGGATACGTGAGTCTGAAATCCAACAAAAAGATCTAGCCTGGAGATAGGCATGTGGGCATGGCCCAAGGATAAATGTTAGAAAGCCAGTCATGGGATATGATCACCAAGGGGGTGAGTATAAATAGAAGAGACAAGATGCTGGTGCTGAGAGCGGGGTGGCTCCAGTGCGAAGGGGGCGACGTAGCCTGGAGACTGAGAAGCAGAGGACAGGCAGGTAGGAGGAACACCAGGGGAAGGCAGGACCCTAAAGCCAAGTGAGGAACATGTGCAAAGGAGGAGCTTATTGTCAGCTGTGGAAAATGGGTCAAGTTACAGAAACACTGAATTGACCTTCAGTTAAGCAATTTAAAGGACCATCAAAGGAGCGGTTTTGGTGAAGGATCTAATTGGAACACGGCAGTGACACAGTGAAAGGAAGTGATCAACATGGCAATACTTTTGAGGAATGTTGCTATGAAGGGAAGGAGAGAAATGGGACTAGAGAAGGAAGTGGAGCCAAGAGTTTTTCTTCGGTGATGGGCAGTGGAAGGAGAAATAACAAGTGTGCGTTTGTGTTGTGTATGCAGTATACAACATGAAGGCCAATTCTAAGTGCAACAGTCACCATAGCTGACTGGCACCAAGGGTGACTTCTGAAATGACAATCCTTGACCGTGGTACTTTGTGAATCACTTAACTCCAAATTCTCTATTACAGATTTTTGGTAGCTATCTTTTATTTTTCTCTTCCAGTTTTGTCCATAAAATAGTTACTTACTATAACAACAGGAAAAGTTACACTAGATTATATTTATGTGACATAAACACACTGACACGACCCAAATTCTGCAGCTTTGGCAGGCAGGGCAAGAGAGGAAAAGACATTTCCCAGGCAAAATCCTTTGATAAAAAGTTAATTTTATCCCAGACTCCAAGGACCCCCGCAAAGAAGCCATCCCTTCTAGGATTAACAAGAAGAGAATTATTATCCAATAAGAGAGTGTCTTGCTGTTTGCGACTGCTGACTTTTGTCACTTCATGGCAAGGGTTCTTATGTAGATGGGGACTTTGAGTTCTCTATTCTATCCAAGCCACAGGGCTTGGGAGAGGCTTCAGCTCCTACAGGGCATTCCTTACTGTGAAGCTACCTCAGCTCTATTCATTACAATGAAACTCCTATGAGGAAAGAAGCTTTATTTTCTATTGAGTGGTTGTAACGGGACTGACCGTAGAGCTTTTGGGCAACCCACTGTTTTGAATTTGAGTACATTCCCCCCCCCTCCAAAGGAACAAAGGAATTCCTATTCATTTAATCAAAGAAAGAATAAACCTATGAAAGTCCACTGAAACAACTATTCATAAAAAAAAAAAAAGACAAAAAGAAGCATAAAATATAAACGTGAAATTGAAATATTTTAGGTTGTGTTGTCTCTTATTTGACTTCCTGATTTCAGAATGTCAAAATACGGAAGTACCAACAGTCATATATTTTCAAGATCAGTCCATTGACACACATAAATATTTACATTGCCTATTAATTTTCTGGGTTCAACTCTCCCCTAATAGGAGGAGAAAAGGAAAAGATATTAATAATATAATCGCTCTTATAGCACCATATACTTCTGCTTTATACAGTTTAATATTTCATATTCACTATGTCCTACTTTGATTAATGTTTGTCTCTCTTATTAGATTGTGAGCTGATGAGAGCAGGGATTATTTTCCCTCTTCAAGGCACCAATTTATCCTCAGAGCCAGATATAATCCTTAGCAAATGGGAAGTGGTTAAAAACATTTTTCAATAGATGATCAATAAAGAATGAGAGGAAGGAGACAAAGAAAGGAGGGATGGGGAGAAGGAGAGAGAAAGTAGGGAAGAGATAATTATTTTTTAACCTATTATTGAGTACCATGATGCTGAAAACATGATAAAGCATAATTATGTTTTATAACAATAAAAGCAGAAAAAAAAGATCAGTTCAAACCGTACATATCCCCAAAGTCTTCTGCCTTATTACTTTACTTTCATTTAAGAAACAGCAAGCGTATGCAGAAAAAGTATGTCTTACTCTAATTATAAAGACAAGAACATTTCACAATAGAAAACATGCTAAATTTAATGTTTTGTATTTTCTTTGTTGATGAGACAATGAGATTTCCCACTTTATGTCACATCTTTTGTGAGACAGTGACAGTGTAGTCTACCACACTATCTGCTGCTTTTTAAGTAGGAGAGAAATCAGGCTTGATTTAAATTAGCACATTTTTTTTACAGTGAAGATTGTTTAATTAAAATTTGTTGCTTAGAAATCCAAATCTCTCAGAAATTATATGTGGATGATGTCAGAGTGATAAAAAAATGGTGAAGAAAGGACATATTCATTTATGGGTAGAAATAACTGGGAAGGGATGAAATACAATACTCTGGAATTCTTACATTTAAGAATTATTATTTGTAATACACAGAATTTTTTTCCAGTGTTATTGAGATATAATTGACAATGTGACCTTGTAATACATTTAAGGTGTACAGTAAAATGATTTGATATATGTATATATGGTGAAATAATTACAGAATAAGTTTAGTTAACACCCATCTCCTCACAGTTGCAACATTTCTTCCTTGTGATAAGAACTTTTTTTAAAGATTTATTTATTTATTTTAGGGGGGAAAGGGGGGAGGAGGGGCAGAGGGAGAGGGAGATAGAGTTCCAAGCAGACTCCACACTGAGGGCCTCCATCACACAACCCTGAGATCATGACCCGAGCAGAAACTAGGAGTCAGACACCCAACTGTCTGTGCCACCTAGGCACCCCTGTGATAAGAACTTTTAAGACCTGCTCTCTTAGCAACTTTCAAATACATAATACAATATTGTTAAATATAATCACCATGCTGTACATTATATTCCTGAACTTATTTATCTTATAACCAAAAGTCTGTATCTTTTGACCACCTTCACCCAAATCTCTACGCCCCACACCCTGATTCTTGCAACCACCAATCTGATCTCTACTTCTAAGAATTTTGGGGTTTTTTAGTTTCCCCATATAATGAAATCATACAATATTTGTCTTTCTCTCTCTGACTTGTTTCCTTTACCATAATTCCCTCAAGTTTCATCCATGTTGTCACAAATGGCAGAGTTTCCTTCTTTATTATGGCTGAATGTATTCAATTATAGATATTATGTATTATATAATTATGTATGTTATACTATACATGATATATACAATATATTTTATCTGTTTATCCATCAGTGGACAATTAGTTTATTTCCATACCTTAGCTATCACAAATAATGCTATAGTGACCACGAGGGTGCAGATATCTCTTGGACATAGTAAGTTCACTTTCTTTGGATATATACCCAGATGTGGAATTGATGGATATGATGAGAGTACTATTTTGTGTTTCTTGAGGAACCTCTACACCGTTTTCTATAGTGGCTGTACCAATCTACATTCTCACCAAGAGTACATAAGGGCTCTCTCTTCTCCACATCTCCAACGCTTGTCATCTTGTCTTTTTGATGATAGCCATTCTAACAGTTGTAAAGTGATAGCTTGTAATTTTGATTTGTATTTCCACAGTGATTAGTGATGTTGAACATCTTTTTATATACCTATTAGCCATCTGACTGTCATTTCTGGGAAGATGTCTGTTTGGATCCTTTGTTCATTTTTAATTGGATTATTTGGTTTTTTGCTATTGAGTTGTAGGATTTCCTTATATATTTTGGATATTAATCCCTTATCTGATATGTGGTTTGCAAATAATTTCTCCTATTCCATAGGCTGCCTTCTCATTTTGCCAACCATTTATTTTGCTGTGTAGAACCTTTTTAGTGTGATGTAGTCCCCCTTGTTTATTTTTTATTTTGTTGCTTGTGCTTTAGGTGTCATATCTAAAAAGATCATTGCCAAGGCCCATGTCAAGGAGGTTTTTCCCTGTTTTCTTCTAGGAATCTTACAGTTTCAGGTCTTATGTTTAAGTCTTTAACTCATTTTGAGTTAATTTTGTGAATGGTATAAGATAGAGGTCTTGTTTCATTCTTCTGCACATGAATATCTTATTTTCTGAGTACCATTCATTGATGAGACCATCTAGATTAGGATGTTTTAATAATGCTCAAATTTGTATGTCTTCAAGTGAAACTATAATGAAGAAAAAACAGAAAATGGCAAGTGTATGTGTGACTTGATAAGTACATTTATTGATGATGATGATGTTGATGATGATGATGGTGATTATGATGGTAGAAATGGAAATTTCATTTTCTTCTGCTTACCCACAGATCCCTCTACTTTTCCCCCTCTGCACTTAAAGACCTTGATTCATTTATTTTTAGTAAAGTTTGAGGTGATCTAAGACTAATCAGAATACATATAAAGTATCTCAAAGTAAAAGTACACTGAGTAGTTTATAGATGGAAGTTGATTGATTGGCCACACTGCCATGAGTTGATTTCAAAAAGAGGTGTAAAATGAAATGCCAAAATAAATCAAAGAGTCAACTAATCCTCATACAAGGGGCACCACTGACTGGAGTTCCATATCACATCAATCCTTTTATTTAATAGTCTCAATGGAAACCACTTCTGGGAGCATCAAACAAGGCAACCAGCCAGAAATGTTATTATCCCAAGCAACATTTCTGTTGCATCAAGCTACCTAACTCCAACTGTAATTTACTTTGAGAAAATCTGCTTTTATTTTTCCTGGACAATCGAATATGATGTTATGTTACATATAGGTTGCAGACATTCTTTGTTGGTACTTAATGGGTAAAAGGAAATCATTTCACTGTATATTTTTTTCCTCAACAGAAAAATATTTTTGCTGAACTGAAGGCCAAGTTAGCATTTTGTAAGAGTGCCAGAGCCATGTTTAATTTAGCCGTCCCACTGCTAATTAGGAGTGGCCTGGAGAGACCCCACCCAACATGTATTACTTTGATGGAAGTATATTGTGAACTCTTGGGTCATTTTTCCATATTAAAGTGGTCATATTACAAAACTGTGTGGATTGAACCTAAACCCTAAATTATTTTGCCTGACCAAGTAGGTAAAATACTTATAGATTTTCAAGCAAATATAATTACTTAAATGTTTGGAAAAACTTAGAATTACATACACTTGCAAATAATAACATTATCCTTTTCTTTGTCTCTTGAAGACATTCTAGCTTTGAACTGCTAAGTCAGTGAAAGTGTTTCCATTTTCCCATAAGAAGAGAGTGTATTCAGGGGATCAGTCTTCCCTAAGCACTGATAAATGAGTGAGTTTGCATTCTAATTACAGATATGGTTTATGTGTTTTCTCCTTTCAAATGAGATTACTGTGAGGTAATCAGCAGATAACTTTTTTATACTGCAACCAATAATTTTTGCATTACTTAGCTAAGCATCTTTCTAGTGTCGATTTTTAGAATGCCAAACCCTAAAAAGTTAATATTTTTCCTGCCTAGATGGGCAAAATAATTCCTTTTTAGATTTATTTGGGCGTGAAAGGAATTTTTTATTATAATTATTTGTTTTTGGAGTTAAGAAGAGCTTGAGGATATTTAAAATGAACACCAAGATACCTCATAATAAAGAGTCCCTAGTCTGATATGCTGAACAGGTTTTTAACAGCTTTTGCAGAGTATAATTTTTTTCTGTGTACTCTAATATGTAAGTCATGCATGCGGTGATATACAGATTATCCTTTAGAGAGGTTTCATAAAAACGTGAGAGCATGTAAAATTCAAAAGAGTGAGGAAGCGGTAGATTTACCCCAGTGGACCAACCGCCAGAGAGTGAAAACTAGAAGCTGAGAGGCTAATGACAGGATAATGGTAAGAACAACAATCAACAAAGGTGTGAACTACAGTTAAAATGAAAGCAGCCTGCCACTGAACAATGAAATACACTCGGCAGGGCCTGAGATTGCAGAAATCATTTTAACATCCTCCATCAGCTGCTCTCAGATAAAATTGCTGGACATTTTAGAAAATAATAAAGAACCTTTATTTATTGTTCACCCAATCGTGGTTGTGGATTTTTAAATATCATTATATTTATACCCTGAAAAAATGTCAAGGACTAATTATTTAGATTACCCACAATCCTCATATTTTAGGGAAGCATATTCGGCTATATAAATTTACTTTAAAAATATCATTGGAGCCCCTTTGTCTTTTGCAGAATACTTCAGAGCATGCAGGCTGGAGCCACACTGCTGGTCTTAGTTTCAGTTCTGCTGTTTGCTCGTGGCGATATTCTAAACAATTTACTAAACCTCTCTAGGACTCAGTTTCCCAATTTGTTGAAGGACAGCAATAATAATAAATCTATCTTATAAGCTTGTTATGAGGATTAAATGAGATAATACATATAAAATGGTAAGAAACAGTGCCTGGCACATATTGTGCTCTCAGTAAACGTCAGCCATTCATGATTACCAAGAGTTACGAACTAATCCACATATCATATCTCAACTTGAAAAATGGGTGAAGTTATTTGTGCATAAAATCACTCACCAAATATTTAGTGAGTACCTACTGGGACCAGGCCATAGATTAAGTGACCAGAGTTTAGAGTGAATCCCAATATCGGACCCCATAAGGAGGCTAGGTTTCTAATCACAATTATAGTCTAAGAGGAATTTAGAATTGAAATCTTTTTTTATTATCATTATGTTATGTTAGGCACATATTCAGTACATCATTAGTTTTTGATGTAGTGTTCCTTGATTTATTGTTTGTGTATAACACCCAGTGCTCCATGCAATCCGTGCCCTCCTTAATACCCATCACAATCACCCAACACCTCTGACATGTGTTTCTCCCTCACCACCAAGAAACTGGCCATGTTCTCTGGGTTCAAAAGATGGGGAAGCAAGAAAATACAGCTATGATTCCTTTGCTGTCCTTTCCTATACACATAAGTATTTTTTAAATGCAATAAAGTCTCTAAATTAACAGGATTTAACTTATGATAAAAGAAGACTAGTTGAGATGGAAGATGATTAAAGTCTAGCAAATGAAAAATGGAATGGAATTAGTGAATAATGTATCCAAGCTATGGCTCTATTTGCAAAGGTTGGGGAAGCATTCATTCATTTATTCAAGAGGATTTTTTGAGCTGATTTATGTGACTCACTACTGAAGATCCTAAAGACACAGACATAAACAACCCAAAGCTCAGCTCAAAAGGAATTAACAGTGGAGTGGGGTTGATTTGTACGTAACTTAATAATGACAACTCAGGGTGAAAATATTAAATAGAAGTAAGACCTTGGTGTTATAGGGGTAAAGAGCAGGAGCACATAAGAGGGAAAACTCCCTTTAAGGTCAGGAACATTTCCAAGCAGAGATGAGACTTGAGATTAATCTTAAAGGATGAATGAGTTTTGCAAGGCAAAGAGAGATAGACAAGGAAAACGATGATGCCATCACCCAAAAGAGAATACTGTTGGATGAGAAGGTGGAGGCAACAGCTTGACATTTAAGGTGGGTGAATTCTGTCTTAGATTTGTGGATTTCTTTTTAACGATTACAGAAATACAACTCTAAATTTCAGGAAATAAAACGTACAGTCATGAGTCATCAGAAAATAGGTGGTATTTGAAGTGAGAAAGAAAGAAACTCAAGATAGAATCCTAAAAAAAAAACCCAATATTTTAGGCATGATGGAAGAAAAGACACAAGTGAATGAGAATGAGGGGTGGCTACTAAATTGAGAGATCCAGGACAAGAGCTCTCATGGAAGCTGAGAAACAAGACAGCTTCAGTGATGATGTTTAGAACAGTGGCAAATGCCAAAGGTTGGTCAAGAAAAAATAGATCAGAAAAGCTTTATGAAAGTGAGGGTGTAGAGTGAGTTTAGACTAATCTTTCCTGGAGTTTATCTCCAAAGAAAAGGAAATAAATAGGACAGTAAAGAGGATGGATATTGACTAGTAAGAAGAGGGTTAGTTTTTTTAGGTTTTTTTTTTTTTGATGGAAATATTTTGATCATGTGTATGTCCTGAAAATAATGAGCTGGTAGAAAGGGAGAAGCTTCATATGGCTAATTCATATGAGGCTAATTACACTTTAGAAAATAACATTTTCAAGGTTATCTGTATCCATATTAAGTTTCCACCTAGTAGGACTGTTCCTTACTGAAGCTATATGATACATTATCCCAAAATGAGTGATAGCCTATTCAATTTACAAAGCCACATTTTTATTTGTGGCCGTCAGATGAAACTATGACATGATAAATAAGCTGTCTCTTAGTTTTTCCTTTGTTTCAAGTCAATATTCTATTTAGAGATGATCTTACAACCATTACATAAATCATTATTAACACATTATGGCCCCTCTTAACACACAAACTTTTGAGCACTTGAAATAGAAAAATTTATGTTTTAAAAGTTAAAACAGTTTTAATCAGTTTGGCAACGTCCTTAATGAAGCCATCACATTTTTTAAAGGATATTATTTATGTATTTGAGAGGAGCGGGGAGACCAGGGGGAAGGCCATAGTGGGAGGGAGAGAGACAAGCAGATTCTGTGCTGAGCGTGGAGCCTGACACAGGGCTTGATCTCACGAACCTGAGACCATGATCTGAGCTGAAGTCAAGAGTTGGATGCTTCACTGACTGAGCCACCCGGGCACCTCTAAGGAAACAAATTTTTAAATAAATTTTCTCAGTTATGTAGCTGTAGCCCAAAACTGCCCAAGGATGGTTACATTTCATGTGCTCATTAAATATTTATTGAATGCAAAAGTACATAGGTTTCTGCCAAATCGTGAATGAGAAGACAATAGTTAATAAATATGATGTTAAAAAAACTTCCATGAAGTCCATTATGATCTGTCTTATGATTAGTTTTATCATATAATTTAAACAAGATAGAAGTCTATTTGATCCTTGCATAAAAGAATAAATATGGGAAGTATAAGGCTGATATAGAGATTTCATGAATTCTTGAGGGGCCTACATTCCTTCCAGATCATTGCTCTGCCATCCTTAGAATATGGCACTTATCCTCATGACAAAAAGAAGGCTGACAGAATTCCTTCCACCTACTACATTTATGTTCCAGGCAATGGATGGTAGAAAGGGGAAAAATAAAGATGTTCCCTTTCCTTCTTAAGAAAAGTTCCCAAAGTTCTTTCCACCTTTTCTGTATATATTTCACTGGCCACAGCCTAGACACATGGTAATACCTAGCTGAATTAATACCTAGATGGATGGCTACAATGCATAGCCAAAAATTAAATTCTAGTTCTATCCTAAGGAAAATATATATTAGCTATATTGGCTCTATAGCAATTTCTGAGACATGGTAGCAATTTCCACCACATGGTTCCATTCACCCTGAAGATTTAAAGTTTCCCAAACTCCCTTTCTGCCTGATAGGGAATGAAAAAAAAAAACAACTGTAATAGGCACAAGGTGAATTTAGGATGGAAATTAGGATGGCTTATTGGTCATGTTCTAAAGGAGTGTTCATGGGGCTCCTGGGTAGCTCAGTCTGTTAAGTGCCTGCCTTAGGCTCCTAGGATCAAGCCCCAGATCGGGTACCCTGCTCAGCTGGGAGTCTCCCTCTCTCTCTCTGCTCCTCCCCCCTCCTCTCTTTCTCTCTCTCTCTCATAAATAAGTAAAGTCGTGTTCATCTTCATCTTCCTACATCAGTTGCCTAGGAAGTTATGTTAGTTCACTTTGTGATTGTTCATTGCCTTAGCACTGTTTACACAATTCCAATATGCGGGTGAAAAGAATAGAAAACTTAGCCTCAAATGTGGAATATCTAGATGTCCTCATTTGTCCAGTGCTGTGGGGGCTAAATTGGCATTATTGAGAAACTCTTAAATTGCTGCTGTCAAAGACAGAAAGTATCTGAACATGAGTCAAATTTGCACTCATGCCAATTTTCACTGGCACATGAGCTGGATACAACCATCGCTGCAACCAACTGCCTATTAAGTTAACAGCAAAATCATAGTTGCTCCTACCCTTCATTAGCAGCTTCCTTCTGGAATTATCCAAGGTCAGTGCTCTTCCATTCTTACTTCTCATGAGAGGGAGTCAGCACTTAGCCATCACCCTCCAGATGGTGATATTCAAGACCTCGGCAAACTGCCTTTCAAAGGTTGTGAGTCCTAGTCGAGAATATTTACCTGGATATTGAACGGATTTTTTTCACCCTTCATAGTTAAAATAATTGCGAGCAATGTGGCTATGTTGGTGGAGTGTTTGGCTGCCAATTTCTCCTTTTAGATAACTACATGTGGAAAATGACATGAGCCCACTCATCTGCTGTAACATTCAGAAGAACAGTTGTCACATTAGAACCTAAATGGGGACCCTAAGTTCAAGAAGAGGAGAAAAGAAAAGTGCATCCCAGAATGATAAATTGGATATTTATTAGAGGTATGTGGCACTTTCTGGAGGAAAATTGCTGATCCGTTGTAGGTGGTACTGGCCACACTGTGGTGTCAGCAATGTCACATCAGCAGGTCAGATCAAACTTCCACAGTAATTGGCAAGGGCTCTGACATGACTGGCACAAAGCCAGGTGCGAACCAAATCCCATCTTGTAGCTACATAAAGCCCTTTATTTTATTACTAGCCTCGCACACTCGGACATCTCATGAAACATTTGACAAAATGCTATGTTCATTCTAGGAAGTCATCCACGTCTCTGATGGGTTCACTGGCATCTTTCGATAGCCAGTAATAAAAATAGCAATAGCTAGCATTTATTGAGCTTTTAGTATATGTCAGGCACTATGCTAAATTTAGATTCATTTCATCTCACATAATAATGGCTATTGGCTGAATACTATCCAGTCCTATCTACTTTCCTTCTAATAGAATCCTGAGTGAAAATGTCTAAATGAAGAATATTACCTTTCATAACCTCTATCTGTTTATTCAAGAAAAACAAAAATCGATATCAGTATAATCAACCATAACATAGCCAAGAAGCAAATTTTAGAGAGAGACGTTTCTAAAATATCAGAATTTCATAATAAATTCTGATTTATTTTTGGGTGATGCATTATGCAGGATGGTAGAATTCCCAAGGTATTTTTTTTTTCTAGGAGCCTAAGTAAATCTTCTAAATCCTTGAACTTCAGTTTAAAATACAGAAGTGATTCTTAAATCTTAAAGCTCTGGTCAGGTGAGTTGTTTTACTTATAGTATATCTTTTTTTCAAAGGCTATTTCTGCTCAATGAGAAAATTCACAGCCCTGAATATTTATGTACCAAGGTTTCTGTTGAAGGAATATTTAAAAGCTATTGACTAGATCATTGATTTCAATGGCAAGCCATAATCATTTCACAGATAGTAAGAAAAGAAACACAAAATAACAAGGGCATAACATAAGCCGTGTCTAAATGCCCACATTTTTAATCTCATATATGTTAAACTTTAACAAAATTGGTAAAATATTTACTATTTGTGGTCAACCAAGAGCTGGGTTAAATCCTATTTTGCCTCTTCCCATTTGGGTGTATAGGTTAGTCAATTTATCTAAGTTTCATTGTATATATAATGTTACATTATGGAATAGCGATACAGCAGGTGCTATTGATAACAAGTATTATTGTCATTTTTTCTAGTTTTTAAATAAACCAGATGACATATAGAGTAAAGCCTTTAATATGAATAAACATGTAGAATTAAATTTAAAACTTTTTTAATGGAATTAATATTTCAGTTCCTTTAATATTGCCTATTAGTGCTCTCTTTTGAAGTAAAAAATGTGAATTATAAGATGTGAATTTACCAGACACAAAGAGTTTTTTATTCAAGCAGAAATAGTATTAGACTATGTCTGGGATTTTCACATGTTCTCAGAATAGGTCAGTCTTCATGAAAGGAACCCACAAGACTTCTGTTCTTGGTTCCACTTGGACACTTATTCTGGAACCTTGAGCAACATCGCTTATAAGACCTTAGTGATCTTAATGTAAAAATCAGGGGTTAGATTAAATTATCTGTACAGCTTCTAACATCCAGCAATCATGTGTTCAAAATCATGTGTAAAAGTCCGTCAGCAGAAATTCATTCCTTTAGCTTGAGACATTGACAGGCAGTGTAGTATAACAGAAACAATGCACAGTTTGGAATCAGCCAAAGCTGAGTTCCAATCCAGGTTGGCTTTTCAGTTCCACGACCATTAGCAAGTCATTCCCCTTCACCGAGGCTGTCTTCTCACTTGTAAAATGTTGATGCTAGCTGCCTCCTGGGAATGTTGTGAAGATTAGAGATGGTATAGGTATTCAATGATTTGGCTGGCATTCAATTAATCATAGCTATTATTTTTCCAGAGTCCTCCAGTAAAATGTAAATTCATTGGGAAGAATGACTTTTGAGGACATTTTTGGATGCCAGGAATAGAGAGCCACTCAAATCCCTATAAATGAGAGATGTGAATCAAGGGTGTTATACGGTTATAGATAGTTCCATGGGTCTCAGGACACAGAAGGTCTGGAACTGGGAATTGAACAGAAATAAAGTTCTCTCTGCTCATGTGATGTGGTTCTTCTATCAGATCATCTGTGCCATTTCTCTCTCTTTTTTCTTTCCTGCTTTAATACCCACAGCTCCCTGGAACCCCCTTCCATCTCTCTTATCTCCACACAGGGTCCCTGATTTACTAATTTCTACTTCACTGTCAGCTCTGCGACAGAGGGTACAACCAGAAATTGGAGACATGTAGTCGACAGTCCATTTCATAGAGTTGGCTTGTAGGAAAACCCTTGGGATTGGGTACAGAGCAGAGACTAATGCCTCGACATAGAATTAGTACAAAGGGTAACACAAAATGCTTGTTTCCACCCTAATATTCTTTTGTGCTGATAAGATGTATGAAGTTGGAATCCAGGATTGATCCTGAAGCTTCTGTAATTTTGAGGCCCCTCTTTAAGACAAAAATGTAAAGTTACAAATGCAAAACATATAGAAAAGTGAATTTTTTTAGAATTGGAAAAGAAAGTACAATACATTATACACTTTGAGGAAGTAACATAAATATCACAAAACCCAGCAAATATTTCTATGAATTAATTGCTTAACACACATATGTAATACATTTTCTTACATTTTTAGATTGCATTACTTGCTCACTTCTTTGTGTAATAATAATATTTGTCATATTTCTTCAGAGAGAATATAAACAGTTTTCTAGAGCAAGGTTGATCAAACTGTGGTTTTTATCTAATTGATAGCTGAGATCCATAAAAACAGGCCTACTTATTTTTTGTTATATAATTACAGGTTTATTCCTAAAAAGACAGAAACTCTGTCTTTCTAGAATTATATTGAAGTTCAATTCTACTTTAAATTTTCCATTAAAAGTATAGGATGCAGTATGCCCTGTACTATCAATTCTATCCCTGACAGGAGAGAATTTGTCTTTTGACCTGGCATTAATTAGAGCTGAAGTTTCTGCTTGCCGTTTTTCACAGATGTGGATCGCAAGACTTTCTCAGACTAGCTTCTGACTAGTCTGGGAGAAACCTACCTATTTCCAGTGCCAGCTGATTTCCAACACATTTACATATTGATACAGAGTGTAACCTTGTGCCTTTGTGTCAGGTGCAGGGAGACAGATACAGAAGGTGGTAGGTGTATTCCTGGAAATAGTTCCTACACCAGGACAGCTATAACAATAATAATTATTCACAAGAAATAACAAGTGTTGGCAACGATGTGGAGGAAAAAGAGCCCTCGTGTACTGTGGGTGGGAGTGCAAACTGGTGCAGCCACTGCAGAAAAGAGTATGGAGGTTCTCAAAAAGTTAAAAATAGGGTGCCTGGGTGGCTCAGTGGGTTAAAGCCTCTGCTTTTGGCTCAGGTCATGATCTCAGGGTCCTGGAATCAAGGCCTGCATCGGGCTCCCTGCTCAGCGGGGAGCCTGCTTCCTCCTCTCTCTCTGCCTGCCTCTCTGCCTCCTTGTAATCTCTCTCCCTCTGTGAAATAAATAAATAAAATCTTTAAAAAAAAGAAAAGTTAAAAATAGAACTATGATCTAGAATACCCTATGATCCAGTAATCATGCTCCTGGGTATTTATGCAAAAACATACAAAAACACTAATTCAAAAGGATACATGAACCCTGAAGTTTACAGCAGTGTTATTTACAACAGCCAAGCTATAGAAACAGCCCGAGTGTCCATCAGTTGAGGAATAGATAAAGAAGAGGTGGCATATATGTATACAATGGAATATTAGTCAACCATGAAAAGAATGAAATCTTTGCCATTTGCAACAACACGGGTGGAGCTAGAGAGTGTCATGCTAAACGAAATAAGTCAGAGAAAAACAAATATCATATGATTTCACTCATACAAAGAATTTAAGAAACAAAACAGAAGATCGACAATAAAAAAGAGACAAACCAAGAAACAGACCCTTAACTACAGAGAACAAACCGATGGCTACCAGAGGGGTGAAGGTGGGGGGATGGGTGAAGTAGGTGATGGAGATTAAGGAGTATACTTGTCCTGATGAGCACCGGGTGATATATGAAAGTGTTGAATCACTATATTGTACACCGAAACTAATATTACACTGTATGCTAACTATACTGGAATTTAAATATAAACAGATATATAAATAGCAATAATAATTATTCATGGAAGTGCTACAAATCACAGGAATGTAGCCCATTAAACAAACCAAAGGTATATCCAACATAGCCTTTTAGCCAGACCCCCAGATGCTCCCACGCTCTCTGACCATAGAGGCAGTCTGAAGGAGGGAAAGCTGAAGTGGAAAGAGCAGTACTGATCTGTACCAGTTACAATATCTGACTTCGGATAATTAAATGTATAAATGCACAACCTTGTGACCACATTGGCAGACTCCCTCTCAGAGCCTGAAGTTCATGGTTTATTAGGATACATGAGGGATTTTCAAGCACTCAGAATTCTACAGAGGGAAAACTAGCCAGGCAGATGTAGAAAGACACTATTCTGTCTATTCCATCTCCTTGAGGGTTCTGGGTGAACAAGGAAAGACAGCTCATGATGAGAGATGAAGTTACAGCAAAACCAACTTCATGGATAACAGTAGTTTTTCTAGGGGTAGATTTACATTTGCTAACATCTGCCACATGTGTCTGCTTTAGCAAGAAACTAGTTAACTTGACCTCAGACCTGGGATTTCATCAGGCAAGATGACACAAGAGGCTGTTTTCAGATAAAAGAGGCATATGGGAGACACCGTTTCCATGATTGGCAGAAAGGGAGAGACAAAAGTGACAACTCAAAGAGAAGAAACACTGGTTTTTTTCATTTTCATAACAGTTGTTAAAAAATCAATGACAAGTAAAAGGAAACTAAAGATGGGAAAGAAAAGAAAGGAAAGACCTTCGTTAGCTTTCTTAAGTGAAGTGCTTTTGTTCCCAAGGGAAAGTTTGCTCTCACAATACACTGTAGCCAGACTTGAGTCCAACAACATAACCATTCAGACCATGAATTCTGGGTCTCCCAAGTCAATTCATTAGAAACTGATCTATGTGTCTACAAAAGAGCTCTACAAGGAAAGAGAATTACCAGAATGGAATTGTATTATGTTCTCAAAGGTCAGCTAAATATCATTAAATGAGTGACTATGTTGCTAATGAACTTTCTAGAAAAATATTTACACACACATTGCCTAGTTTGAACCAATGGTGAGGATAAGGCTAAAAATCACTTCAAGACTCATCTCAGCCTTCTAGTAACGACCAAAGCTCCTCACGCCTTCACTGTTAGCCAGGACTGTGCTGTTTTCCATACGCATCACATAAGCTTCACAGATTCCTTGTGAGATAGGTATTTTCATTTCTTCCCTTTCCCGATCCTTCTCTCAGTTATCTCCTACTCATCTTCTGTGTCTCAACTTAAATATTTCACCACCCAAAAATACATTGTCTCAACACCCTTCCCAGCTTATTTTCCCCCCAGATATCCTGGACTTTCTTCACAGCACTTATCATAATGTGGAATCAATGCAATTATTTTTTGTTTATTGGTATAGTTTCCATCTTCCACTTTACCACATAAGGTCAGAATATGCCCAGTGGGTTCAATGAATGCAAGTTGATTAAATAACCAAATGATGGGAAAACTGAGGCTTAGAAGAGTGGAGCCATGGCTAAGAGGCAGAACATGATTCAAATCAAGCTCTCAGTGCCTTCAAAGCCTTTGGAATGAACCGCTCTATTACCCTGTCCATGCCAGCCACACTATATAATTGTCAGGGCTCAGTGCAAAATAAAAATGCAAGCCCTTGTTCAAAAAGCAGGGGAAGGTGCCATTGATGGTATTAAAAAATAAAGCTTTATTCTTTGTTCCACAGCTCCCTTTCACTTGACATATTTTTTTGTTTGCTACTGAATGTGGTTCTAAGTAAAGAAAACTTAAAACTTTAAATTATTACCATGAAATTCACTGTTATCTTGATATAGAGCAATAGCAGCTTTAAATGCAAATCTGAATATTCGCCTTGTATGCAGAATTCTCACACATGGAGAGTCCCCCAGAATTCTGTGCTCCGGGGACATGTGGAATGCCATATGCAAATGGAGCAGCGAGGAACAGCTGACGCAAATGCCGTGTGCATCTCCTCTGCTCACACACATGCGCCATTGTCCCACAGGATTTCATTTGCAAAACAAAAAACAGAATTATTAAGAGCTTCGGTAGCAGAGCGTTAAATGAAGCAGGGTACCCTGGTGAGCACCTGGTCTGGTGCTCCTGTGTAGGGCACACAAACATGAGGTCGCCCTGTAGCGGGTCTCAGTCCACTGTGTGTTGCTACTCTGTGCCCGATGGTGCTATATCCAAACTCCAAATTCGCAGTAATGAATCATATTATAATAAGGAAAAGATACCTGATTTTAGTACACTGTGAGGACAACGAAGGATGACAAACAGCTCCCAAGTCTTCTTTCAGACTTCTGTTGTAACTAGTAAAGGAGGCAGATACATATGTTTGCACACCAGGAATAAGGAATTATTTTTATTTGCAGACACTTATAATTGCTTTGCCATTGACTGAGCTATTAAACATTCAAATCTGAGTAGGGAGCAGGTAATTTAGTGCAGCAATATTTTCTCCTCTGCTTCATTATTAAAATCGAGTAAAAGTCGAATTATACAATAATGCAATTGCAAATATTTTAGCCAGAAGGACATCATACTCTTTGCCTTTTGTGGAGAAAGAGAGACAATTACAAACAAGGTCAACCATCCTCACCATTCTTTGGGTCTGGGCTGATTTTGCATTTTTCTGCCATAAACCCCAGTGCTGAGGACATGTGCTCTAGCAACCATAACAAAGACAAGTTTTTCTTATTTACTTTTGCAACTCGAGACTGTCTTGGCTTAAGGATCATTACTTAGACTGTATCAAGACAATTAACAAACAGGTTTTCCAGTCTGTTAACTAGTGAGAAAATTTAGTTTCCTAAAAGTTGAGTAACTCACACAGCTAGTAAATGGTAGCATTAGAATCTGTATGAGGGCTGGTGGAGTATGCATTGTTACCCAATTCTTTCTCAATAAGCTCACTAAAGCCAGGAATCCAATGATGATAATATGTGTATGATTCTCCCAAACTAGAGCTATTGTATCCTTTACCCCACTCTGTCACACTGTTTAAGTTTACATTCATCTGTTAGCTCTGTCATGTTCTTACACAGTAGAGTACACATTTTTTTGGTCTGTCTACACTTTCTTGCATATTTTTTTTTACTTTTCTGCTACTATTTATCTGAAGATGTAAATACACAACATATTTCCTTAAACTACACTACAGTTAGAAACTTTTGTCCTAAACTTTGTCCTTAGTCTTCATATATGTATGATACAGAAAAATATAATGTATGTTATATATTATTTTTATGTACATTAACATATATATGATTTATAAGTGATTAAATAAAATGACATAGTAGAGGTCTCAATGGTCTGAGAGATGTCACACTCTCTCATTGAATATACTGATTTTAGCATTTGATCGAAACATCAAAGGCACTGATTTCATCATTATATTGCATAAGTACATTTAGATCTCTAAGTCTGGGTTCCACATCCTGTATAACAGTTATAATTTACTCAATCTGGAGGTTTCTGCAAAGCAGTGAATTCAACATTGTATTTGAATGACTTGCATTCACTTTACCAGGTTGTATAAAACAGTTCAATGTCTGATGGCTATGAAGTCTTTCTTTGTCAAACTTAATTTTAAAAGTACCGAAGCCGGGAACCAGGGGGAGAGGGGGGATGTTGCCTGGGTGGCTCAGTCATTTAAGCGTCCGGTTTTTTATTTCTGCTCAGGTTATGATCTCAGGTTCATAAGATGGAGCCCTGCCTCAGGCCCATGCTGGGCGTGGAGCCTGCTTAAGATTTTCTCTCTCCCTCGCCCTCTACCCCCACCAACCCCTCCCTCCACCACAACTCATGGGCTCTCTCTCTCTCTCTCTCAAAATAAAAAAGTACCAAATGCCCACACTGAAAAAAGTCATGTTCTCTTATGAAAACAACTAGAGCCAGATAGACCATGGAGAGGGCGTGCCCAGAAAAGGAACCCAATAAGGTTCCGTTAAGTTAGATCACATTAAGGAGATAGCCATTCTTGTCACTGAGGATTTGACATGAATTCTTTGTATTTCTTTAGGAATGAGTAAAAGACTTCAAATGGTTCTTGTGTTTTGTACAAATTCTCCTCAGCATTAGCTCGGAGAATATTCTAGTTCTATTCCCTGAGGCTTTGGTTTCTTGGCAAGAGCAGTTTGGGGAATGCCTGGGTAGCTCAGTGGGTTAAGTGTCTGCCTTCTGCTCAGGTCATGATCCCAGGGCCCTAGGATCAAACTCCCTGCTGAGCAGGGAGCCTGCTTCTCCCTCTCCCTCTGCCCCCCACCCCCATGCATTCTCTCTCTCTCTTTCTCTCTGACAAATCAATAAAAAAAAATCTTAAAAAAAAAGTTTTTTTAAGCAGTTTGGGACAGATTTGTGGGAGTGAGTTTATTTTTTATTTTGGTTTCTTTTAATATGAGGGTTCACCAAAGTCTGTATTTATGGTTAGGGTCATAATTTATTCTATTTAAGTACAAGGTTATAATCAAGCTCAATTTAGGTTCAATAAATGAACAAATCAAAATACACAAGTGGACAAGTAAAGAACTTATTGTGTAACAAAGACTCTAAATAATGTCAAGGAAGATCCAGAAGACTGAGTATTTATGCTCTGAATGACAGTTGATGTCTCAGGTGCTTCTTCCCAATTGAAAAGATTAAAAGTTGATGTGAACAGGTTCAGCGGATGCTTGTCGCTCTCCTCTTTGTCAACCTGGCCACTAAAACGACCTAAGAAGGCTGTATCTTTTTGGGCTGGTAGGTCTAATTTGTACTTTTATCTGTGGAACCTCTGTATTTTTTAAAATTTCAGTTTTATGGTTTTCTTTTGACTCTGGATTCTGAAATGTATTTTTTTTAACCTAGCTTTAGAATTTAAGAAAAATATCAATGAATAAAAGAGCATTAGATAAGGAGAGCAAACAGCGGTCCATAATGAAAAGAGGAAAGCATTTCCATCTAAGAAAATAAATTTAATTTGATTTTAAAACAGAAGGAAATGAAAAGAAATAGTAATCTTAGATTGGAAGTTCAAAAACCAGCTACAGGTCCCTAAGTGATTGCTGAGCCTCAATTTCCTGAACAGATTCAGGATTGATCCCAGTTTTTCTTCGGCAAGGCCAAGAATGCCTGGGCTCAGATTTTGTCTCTGCCATTAATAAGCCTGCATGGCGTCTATCTGCACAGTTTCGTTTGTAGATCTTTTGAGGACATGTGAACCCTTTGAGGAATGTAAGTCAGGCCCACCTCGCTCCTCTTGCCTCTCTCGTGATTGTCCTTGTAGGCACCTCATCCCGTGAAGCCTCCTTTCTCTTATTTGCAAAATAGATGGACTAACAGTACCTACCTCATGGGGGGGGGGTTATGAATGTATTATAGATGATTTTTCCTATAAGGTTCTTACCATAATGTCTAATAAATGTATTTACTATTTTAGCCAAGGTAGACTAGAAATGACCAGCATCATGGACACTCAGCCCTTCGGCAGGGAAGTCTCTGGGGTCTCCAGACACCAATTCATCTCAACAGCAAGGAGTCCACGTGGGGTTATAACCTCCACACAAATCAGGAAGCAGAAAGAGTGAATATGTTCATTCCCACACTTTATCGATTAGTAAACAGTTTCAGGTTAGATTATTTATTCAACATCACAAGGCTGGGAGGAGACAGAGCTGAACTTGACCACAGGTGCTCTGATTTCATGTCTTGTCAAGATTAAAATGAAATCACTCACAATCATGTTGCTTCAGATAAAATGCCTTCAACTGGCAAACAGTAACAAGGAGCAAAATACATTAGTGTTCATTAGTGTTTGATAATCAGTAACAGTAGCATTTTGTTGTTGTTGTTGTTTTTGGTTTGTTTGTTTTGGAGGTCACAGATCTGAGCAAATGTGCCATCAGAGATGGACATGAATAGTGACAAGTGCCTCCATGTAAAACCCTCATTCAAATGAACCTGTCATCTCTTGCTAATCTGAAATTTAGTTGCATTGAATTTTTCCCGGAACACACTAATGTGCCAACTGGGACTCGCAGACGTCGTTGTCATTGGGAGGTTTTGCTGTCATGTTATTAATAATGTGAACTGCCCAGTTTTAAAGATGAGGATAGGAACTTCAGAAGGTCTGGATTGTGGTGACATGCTATTCTTGTTTTGGTTTGGTTTAGTGTTTCTGGAATATCAGAAGCAAATTCCATACATAGTAGTAATAGTATAGGGGCTTCATGACCAGCATTTTCCCCGGTGTAATAGCTTATTTCAGGAGAGCTAGAGAAAAAAAAGAGGTTTTTGCTTATATCTGGGGGATAGTCCATCTTTTACAGTGCTCTCTTGAGCACATCAATTATTATTTAATCTCAAATGCTGATAGATATGCAATTAATACAAGAAAATCAAACATTTGATATGTAATTCTGAGCCTGACAGCCCTTCAGTTTCCCTAAACAACTCTCTTGTTTCCTTCGTTTAAAAAAAAAAAAAAAAAAGTCATTTCCTTCCTACATGCTTCCGTTGAGAATGGTACGAATATGTTCAATCATTGAGAATTTTAATTTACCATTTAAGTTGATCAGATAAAGCTTCCTTTAGTTGATAAGGAAGTTCTGACAAAGAAAATAAATTACTGTTTTTATCTGATTATGTAAGTAAAAACATGTGTTGGTTATAGAACACAATGTAATTAACATATAAAAAGTGTTCAGCTATAATTCATAGATTTGTTTGTACTACAACACAGGATGAGCCAACACTGTGCTTGCAAATAACTATCCGTAGATGAAACGGATCACACAGATGTACTTTACCTGTTGTTATTTCTCATCTTTGAACTCTTGTTCCCAGAATCGTATATTAATTTGGTATCACAAGGTTTCAGTAATGTTCAGATACACTTTGTATGTGCTTTCTGGATCATCCTGTTGGCTCACATTTAATATTTATGGCATTTACCTTCCCAAGGGGGGCAATACAGCATCATGAAATAGAGCATAAAAACGGAAAATCTCATTACAGTAGGCATCCCTAGCCTTCGGGAATGGAGACGCCCTTCTTTTCCAGTTTTGATTTTATAACATATACCCATTTTTAATCAGAGAGAATTGCATATATATACTCTTCAAGTGAATTGGATATAAATTAGTTTACAAAAACCCTTTTTGGAAAGAGTAAATAGCCCTTGAGATAATTAAAGACTTATTGGAATGTCGGTGATGGATGATTGTGAATCAAGAGCTTCAAGATAGTGCAGACCAGATATCCCCAGTATACCTCCATGCATTTCTCTGGCTTTCCTTGGGATTCATCCTCTGAGGCATTAGAGATAGAGCATGGACACTGCTTATCAAACTTGACTGATTAAAAAGAATCTTGGCTGGTGGAGGCAGTGGCTGTAGGTGACTCACATCTCTCTGCTTGCACATGGCGGGGCTTTGGCAGGGTGTTTAAAATAAGATTGTCTCTGATGTCCCCAAGGTTTGTTTTGTTTTATTTTGTTTTAGAGATACTACAATGAGTCTTAAAAAAGAGAAAAACGATAGTTGCATAATGGGTAAGGTCAGAAATTGTTCAAGGGTGATTTTGCTCCTTTAAAACTACTTGGACTTGATGGTGGGGGCGCCTGGGTGGCTCAGTGGGTTAAGCCTCTGCCTTCAGCTCAGGTCATGATCTCAGGGTCCTGGGATCAGGCTTTCTGCTCAGCAGGGAGCCTGCTTCCCCCTCTCCCTCTGCCTGCCTCTCTGCCTACTTGTGATCTCTCTCTCTCTCTGTCAAATAAATAAATAAAATCTTTAAAAACAAAACAAAACTACTTGGACTTGACATATCTAATTTGTGAAAGCATAGAAGATATTCCTATACTCATGTTTTTGCTTCCAGTTAATAACCTTTAACTGCTGGCTGCTTTTCTTATCTGAAATCCATTACTCTGTGGGAGTGAGATGTTCCTGCTGGCGGAAGAAGACATTGCCACGTGAAGGATGTTCCATATACACAGGTGCAAAAACAACTAAAACAAACCCATTTAAATTATCCTCAGAGTCATTTACTTCCTATGTTAGGACCCGAGAATTATAATTAGTGCAAGATTACTTTTTTTTTGAGTAAGAGAGCTGAGCTATTGCAACAGCACATCACAATCATGAGAAAGATCATAGGGTTTAAAATTAACACATACCACGGTGCCTTGGTGGCTCAGTGGGTTAAGCATCTCCCTTCAGCTCAGGTCATGATCCCAGGAGCCCCACATCGGGCTCCCCTGCTCAGTGGGGAGTATGCTTCTCCCTTTGCCTTTCCTCTGCCCCTGCCCTCACCCCCCACCTCGTGCTCTCTCTCTCTCTTTCTCAAATCAATTCTTAAAAAAAAAAAATTAACACATATCACCACGGTCCCACATCCTTTTTCATTAATGGCACTATATTTCCATAGGTATGTAGAGACAGCTCTTCACAGGAACCAGAATATTCTCTGACTTTACATTAAATGCAACATGTAACTTTCTAAGTTCTCCACTTGCTATCTTTCTTAAAAACCACTTGTAGATTCATTTGACTTTTGTCACTAACTAATAGAAAGTTAAACTTGTATCAATGCCTAATCCTTCTAGTTAAAAAAAAAAACCCTACTTTTCTTAAATGTGAAATTTGTTTGAGATCATTCAGACAAAATATCAACTAAGAGAACTTTCCCACTTCTTACTTTAGTAAGCCTAAGCAAAATTTCACTCAAAACGAACATGTTTCTAGGCTAGCAAGAGCTCATAATTTGAAATGATTCACTCATTTCAAATCTAGAATCTTTTGGGATATTTCAACAAGAAAGCCTCACAAAGGCAAAAAAAAAATTTACATTTGATTCATCCTAAAATATGAAATAATTAGCAGCAAACTATGTATAAGCAGTAAGCCAAAAAACCATGAATAAAGTTAGGAAGTTATATCAAAACCTGTTTTTCTTCTGACTTCACTTAATAGAGTTTAATGTAAGAAAAACAAAACCTGTTGGCCACATTCCCCTTTTGACTTCCCTACATTAATTTGTTTATTAGATTCTCTGCTCCCTTCTCCACACAGAGGGAGGTTTCATAAATGCACATTGACATGCCCACTGTAGGCTTATGTGGAGAGGAGAATTAATCCTCCATTGTGTAGCAGTCAAGTCCTATTTAGTGGTTTGTCTGCGCAGATCAATACAGGGTCTCTAAGGCATGATGGCTGGCTCCGTTCACTCTTGCTAGACAAACAAACGCCCTTTTAAAAGTCAGTTCACGAAGAAAGCTTTTTCTAGGCACAACCTAGCCCTGAGTAAAACTTGAAACAGTCCAAGTTTGCATTTCAGCACTGCAGGCTTCATTTCTGGGCCCTTTTCCCTGCTTCGAATGTGACTTTGCCAACCTCTCCCCATTAAAACCTGCCTTCAAGAAAATAATTTGATGTATAAATTCAATCCCAAAGAGATACTCAAGAGTTCAGAGGCGTAATGTGTTACCACTCTCAAGAATAGTTGTATTTTAGCAAAGACAAGGATTCTTAGCAGAATTAGTCTCTAATTGTGGAATTTAAGTCATTCAAAGAGCATGAGAGACATTTATCAGGAAGTTATTTCAATACGCTCGTAGACAGGGACTTAACCCCACCTACTCAAAACACTATCTCTGCAGCAAGAAGTCGCCTGAAAGCCTCTTCACAACACATCCTTTCTCTTTATCGTTTGGCTAACTCCTTTTTAATCTTCTGGGTTCAGTTCAAATCTTGCCTCCTTGTGGAACTATTTCCCGAGTACACTCAACTCCCAAGAAATCCCACAGTCTATTTCTATCATAGGAGTCATTACACCTCATTGTTGTGTCCTATGCTGCCTCTCTCCCTGCTAGAAGTCACTAAGAACGAGCGCTGCTGGCTCTAATCTCTGCCTTCCCACACACAGCACAGTGTTCGGCACATATCACACCCTTCCCTCCATGCCCCCACCCATCTCCAAATTACCTAAGTAGTAAACACCAGGGCAATCAGCTCATTCCCCCGTTCATCTATTGTATGCCTACTGACGCCAGGCAACCCGTCATTGGGAGAGGGCAGTGGAGGAAGCGGTGGATAAGCTGAGAGACAGAGGCTCCCCTGTCCTCTTTTCCCTACGATGTCCACTTCCTACTCGAGAATTACAAAATGTTTGATGAAATATGTTTAACAGTATTAAGGTAACGTTTTGTGGGATGGTTCCAAACTTTTCCACAGGAAAGCAAAGTTTAAGCTTTTCCCAGTGAGTTGGTTATACCGAGAATGGCCCCTGTAAGTCAGAGGCTGGTAAACTAGGACCCATAAAGCAAATAGAGCCCACCTCCTGTTTGTACACTGTTTGAGATCTTAGAAGAGCATTTACATGCCCGAGTGGTTAGAAAAAATATCAGAAGGATGTTTCTTGACATATAATATTATAGGAAATTCAAATTTCAGTGTCCACAAATAGTTTTTATTTACTTATGAGTGCTGAATTTTTAGTGGATGATAGTCATCCTCGTTCATTATGGAGTATCTAGGGCTGTTTTAGCACCACCACAACAAAGTTGAATAGTTGTCACAGAAGCCGTATGTCCCGCAAAGCCTAAAATGTTACCATCCTGTCCTTTACCAAAAAAAAAGTGCTCTAAGTGAGCATATTAGGAACAACAAAGGCAACCCAATGACATTGTTTACATCTTTTTAAAAAAGTAGTTCAGAAAGAATTGGGCCTAAGGAAAGGAGATTCACTTAGGGTTGACGAGAGAAAGCCATTAGTGCGATCCTCCTTACTATGAATAGCAGAGTAGTGTAAACAGGAGAATTAACAATTATTTCTAGTAGAAGATCAGATAGAGCACTGTGCAAGCAATAACCTTAGGCATCTTGGAGATAGGAGAAAAAAACATTAAATATACAGAAACCTGAGATCATGAGAGTTCAATTATTTATTACTCTTACTACCTTGCTTAACTGTCAGATCTTTTTGGAGGAAAGAAAGAACAAAGTGTTAGATGTATTATCAGTATGAAAGTACCTCACTCATTATTAGAACTAGATAAAATTTTGAGGAAAGAAAGAAGAGAGGGAGAAAAGAAGGAAAGAAAATATATTTAAGAGGAATATTTGCTTTCAGCTTTTATCATTTACTTTAACTTATTTTTCTTTTTTTTTTTTAATGTGCGGAAGTTCACTACTTTAAGTGAACTTCTATTCCACCAGACAATTTTATTTGTATTTATCAAACCAACACGTTTTGAGGGATATTTCGAGGTTGTTTTTTTCTGCTGTTTCAAGTTGAAGCTTTGTTTTCTCGTAATGAAAATCAACCACCATTGATCCCAGAGTGACTGTTCTCGGAGGTTTAAGGCACTGTGTTGTGAAGGCTTTACCCTACAACTGTAAATAAGCCATTATCATCAGCTCTCATTAGTGGTAGAAACATCAAGTTGTCAAACAAATTTTAAAGCAGTATTCTAGCTATCCATGTTAATGACATCCATAATGAAACCACTGTGTTCTTTCTTGTGTTTAATTTAAAGCACACATTATATGTTTTCATTTTATTGCCAAACCCTCATCCACCGTCTTATATTCTCCTTTAGACATAAGAATATTTTTTTCTTCATTTAAATTTATAACTAACAGCCAGGCTCTGGCATGTTTAGCTATAGACTTTCATTACTGTAATAAAAAAACAACAAAAAGAAAAACTCCTGCAACAAGAGGGTCATGAGCAATGGGACTAATTGCAGAGCTGTGTTCATTTTAAAAGGCAACTTGGTTTTACATATATTCACCTGCCCTTAAAATATGCTTTAATTTATTACTAATGGTATTCTCAATGATCTGTTGAGGGATACAACTCCAAAATGATTTATTCTAATTAAGAGCCTCTTGCCAGCTCTTAGTCACCATGAGACTCGGAAGCCCCAGGGACCAGCTTTTATTACACACTGTGCCCATTTCATACGAGTAGAACATTTTACAATCATCAAATCTAATGGGACATCTTTATAATGTAGCTTCACGTTTAGCATTTTTCTCCTCGCTCTGTCAAAACAGATACTTTGGTTGTTTAGCTTATTTTAAATGTACGACGGATTGAAATGTACCTCTTTGACAGAAACTGAAAAGCCTTGAGCCTGCTCTAGAAGATCCAGCCGTCCCTCAGTCCTACGCAGGTTCCTAGGCTTGCGCTGTTTCAAAATACAGGATGACGTGACACCCAAGGCAGCTACCCAGAGAGGTCCTCTCCGTCTCGCTACTCGGATTCTAATTCGCATCAAATGTAATTTTCTGCTTTTAGGGGGAGGGCTGGAGTCTGTCCGCAAAATAACAGCTCTGCATCTGGGTCATAACATCTTAGACCAGAATGACCTTACTGGGGAGCTATGGTGAGGTAGGCAGAGCCCAGGTTTGGGGGGAAAAAAGCCCTGGGTCCCAGTTCGGTTATGCCTTTTACTAGCTATCCAGACTCCAGCAGGCTGCATTTCCCAGGCTGGCCTGTCGTCTGATTTTCTGCCAGTTTGGACGAGGGGAGCACTGGGCAGAAGATGGGAAGATAGGGTTAGGGGGAGGCGCCGGGTGTTTGTCCTTCTTTGCATCTTCTAAGACAGCAGCTGACCCACTTCAGTGGCTCTAGTCCCTTCCCTAGAGGCCTGGTAAAGATCCAGCGGCCACCAAGGACTCCACCTTTGGGCTCGGAAAGCTGTGTGGTCCTTTGCCTTTCCAGCCTCACAGTGGTTGTGGCTTGGACTGCTGCAGTCTCCTGCCTCATCTCTAGCCTGTGATGGGCCGGCCTCTCGGAGACTCCAGTGCCACACACACACCCAGCCCCCTTCACTCTCTCCGCTAAGTCCATCTGCTGTAAATAATTAGAGTGGTTTCTGTTTTCCTGCTTAGACTCTGAATACAGACAATACTATTACCTATCTTAGAAGCAAGGTATTGTGCCTGTAATCTAATCTCATTTCCAGAAGAAGTAAGTGTAGATGGGAACATACAAAGAGATGTAAGAAATTATGCATTTTATGTGCTTGGAATGTGGGATATATTCTGGAAATTTTTAAATTTAATTTCTAATTTCAACTTATTTTCACCTACTTTATTTCCTCTTTTTCTTTAAAATGAAACATCAGGAAAATAATTCTTTTAAGATTTTATTTTTGAGTAATCTCACACCCAACGTGGGGCTCAAACTTACAACCCCAAGATCAAGAGTTGCATGCTCTACTAACTGAGCCATTCAGGCACCCCGAAAGTAACTTT